>JARQOC010000009.1:89275138-89501467 GCA_033576535.1 Allobates femoralis
CTCCTGACCATCAGAGCAATCAGCTCCAAGTGACGCACATTGCTTCCCAAGGAGTCCACTTGTATATTTTGACCATGTTTGATTATACCAATACCAACAACATCCAAATGTGGTGAAGATAATCACAAAGTAGTCTTTATTGCGCCAAATTGCAATGTTTCGAACCATGCTTGACAAAGGCCCATTAGGGTCGAAACGTTGCACTTTGGTTTAATAAAGAGTACTTTGTGATTATCTTCACTACATTTGAATGCTGTTGGTATTGTATATTTTGACCAGGCTTCACATTCAAGGTCTCAGCATTCAGGTGAACAGTACATCATTGCTTCCTTCCCCAGCAGAGACCACCAGAGCAACATGCACTAGTGACAGAGGTTACAATAGATCAGCATAGCGTCTTTTATTACCCATAAATAACTTTCAGTTAGTGCCATTGCAACACAACTGCCCAAATCTAGATGGTGATTATGCTCCCGGTACCTTATAAGTAAACTTGATATACCATCAGCTCAAGAATAACAAGAAAAAAAATACTTATTTTTTTTAAAATAAAGTGTGTTTTTTCCCTTTTATTTAAAGTCAGTGTAAAATTTGAGTTAGTGTTAAAATGTTCTAATTAAAAACAGATCCATCTGTGGAGGAGAGAGTTTTGCAGCAGCATTGTCCTCAGTCCTTTACTCTACAAAGCATTCTATGTCCTCCTCACTTCCACATCACGCACACAGCGCAGAATATAGTCCTGACATCCGTCGGTGGCAAAATCACTGGTTACGACATCCAGATGTCCTTTTTTTCTCCATGTCAGAGGCTTTTTCTATTTGATGATTTTGATTCCAGTTTATAACAGTGATTTCTCCATCAGGAGTGAACAGTTTAAGCTCTTCCAATGTCTTTCTAAAAATCCTCCTCCTGTACAGACCCCCCCATGGTGCCCCTTTGGAAGTCAACTGCAAGGTCCAATACGTGGTAAAAGAAATCTTGCTGGGTAAAAAGAACACAAACCAATACAAAAAAATATAAAACAGAAGGCAGAGGAACAGTTCAGTGAAAATTACCCTGGTGACACAAGAGGGTTCAATACCAATCACAGGAAAGCCGAAAGGGTTTAGCACCCAAGTCTCCTTGCCAAAAAAGAGGTTAAAGAGCCCCATGGCTCAGTCTTTTTTCTTTTGTCTCTGTTAGTCATCTTTACAGCTTGGAGGGAAAGTGAAGACAGCAAAAAGGAATCTTCTAAGACACAACTTCTGTTCGGACATAAGTATTGGTCTCTTCTTGGGTTGCACTGATGAAGGATGTTCGCATGCTAGGAGAATACTGGTGGAGTCCATGATAAACATGAAGGAGGAAAAAAAGGAAAAATATTTTAGATTTTATAGTCATTTCATTATAAATAATTTTTTTTTTTATCATTAAAGGGAACCTATTGGCAAGAATGACTCTCTAAAAACTTCAGCTATTGCCATGGACCTTAGAAGACCATAGGTTACTTGTAGTGAAGAATGCCTTAAAAAAAAGTACATATCCTGTGACGCATGCAAGTGATAGCTAACCTAAAGGTACCGTCACATGCGGCGATATCGCCAGCCATTTAGTTGGCAATTGCAGAATTCGCCGATGTGGACACCACATCGCCTATGCATAGTGGCGTGAGACGGAGCGATGTTATGGTGAGAAATCGCCGGTGGAGCATCACCTGATCGCCCTGCTCTGCAGTGAAATCTGGCAATATCCACCAGGCGATTTCTGCGCATCATGGCGTGTGACAGGGCGATAGCGATGTAGAAAGCACGCTCAGACTATCTGGAAGCAATTCCAGAGGCGTGCCTGAGCATTCTGTTTGGCGCTCCCTGTGTGCTGCGATTGGTGGCAGCTCCTGCGTTCCCATTGGCTGACCAATGGTAACGCAGTTGTGGCGGCCAATCGGAGTGGTAGGGGCGCGGTGAGAAACATTCTGGCACGCCAGTCTCCTCGGCGTACTCACACTTTCCGCCCACATCGTTGATGAGGTGGTGGCGTGTGTCGCGGCGATGTGGGAAAGGGAACTTGCTTCCGGTCTGCGCCAAGCGATTTCCGGAACATAGGATCGCCGGAGATGGCACGCGAAATCACTATTTGAAAAAAAGTGTCTGCAACGTACGCGCTCACGTCAAATCGCCAGCGATATGGAAGCCATATCGCTGTGTGTGACAGTACCTTAAGTATCTTTGGAAATCTTCACTAAGCTTCCTCCACTCAATTTAATAATCTGAATGGCGCCCTATATAAAATGATACTTGCGGGAGTGTTTATTCTTGTAAGGCAAAAACAAGACTGGCACATGCGCAGAACAAAACTTATCGGTGTGGGCAAACCCTCTGCACATGTGCCAATTTCCATCCTATGTCAATTAATGAAGTCAGCTTGACAATGATTAAACCAAGACTCTGTACCGAGTACCTGTTAAGAGGTATGTGTTATGACTGAGCCTACCACTCACAAGGGGATGGACAAATCATGAAAGATGGTAAACTTGTTCACACTAGGAGAAGCCCTAAATCTGATCCTGATTTGTTCCGGTGTAACCGCAGAGGTGGGCATTGTAAGACTACGCAATGGCACCCCCACTCAATGTCAGCTGAACTTGTGTGTCTTTAATTACTCCCTAAACTACAAGCCAAGTCTAACATAAAACAACAATAACCAGAAAGGAAGTGTGCACAAAGAGGTTGAGACACAGGGCTTAGAACATGTTCACCCAGTCATACAGGGAAGATGGAGGAAAATTAAAATAACCCAAAAGAATAATAGTATACATGGAAACCACAAACTTTATACATAATAGAATGGGAACATTGCTGGTAAGAGAAACTCACAAATAAACCGCAGGGAAAAACAATAGAGATATTTTAGCAAGATACTCCTTTAATTTAAGAGCTCGAGTTCCAAACATCCATCCACCTTGGTATATAGCTTGCAAAGAAGACGTGCAGGCCGATATTAAATAGACCTTCCCAAAATGTGATAGGACCAACAAAACGAGGAGGCGAAAACACTTGAATAGAAATAAAACAGAAAAATCAAGATAAAGGAAAGACAAGAGAACTATCAGTAAGTGGAAAAAGACCAAGCAGGCTGTGGTCCAACAGAGAGGGAAACCAACCACACAACCAGTGGGGTCATCATATCGAGACATGGAGTCTAGTCATGAACTAATTAATGGATACAGCTTTACTGTTTTGTACTCTCTTGAAACTAGAAAACGTAAATTTGAGCTTAGATTTGCATAACCTCCTACCCTAAATAATCTGAAAAGCTACTAATAGAGGGCATGTTTGATGGGGACTCACACTTTAGAGAACTTCTCACCTGTCCCTGCATATGATATGGAGGGAATCCTTTGGTGAATTCCCTTCTTTGGCTACCTTCTTATGTATGTGGCTGTGTAGAGGCTTCACAAGTACATTATTGTGCTTTGTTTGGCACTGCATTATTGAAGATGTCCTAGAGGCAATGCAATGTGGGGAACCTCGTAAGGCAATGGTCACACCCGCGTATAGGCATTACATTTGTCTGATTCATTTATAGGAGCAGACATGCGGAACCCATGTCCAAAACTCATGCAAATAGAGAAAAGGAGGCCCATTGGTCAGAGTTCCATAATGGTTATCAAAAAGTCCCAAGAGACCAAAGGGGTGGATAAAAAAGATACAATCTTTATTAGGATACTTTACAAACAAGTTTATCCACAAACATCAGTACAAAGAACAAAAGAAACACACTGAGAAAATAATATAACCTAGTGGGATTCTTCAAGGGTTCAACAGAGACCGGTGCCCCACGGCTCACTATAGGGGCAGGACTAGCAACAATAGAATTCAAAGGTGAGTGACTCAACCCAGATTTAGACCCTGATATACCAACCTCCTGGTTTTAAAGTTGTTTGTAACATGATAGCAAAAATAGTGGGGGGTTCACATTTACCCAACCAATCAATATGTCCCAACCAAGTAGAAACAGACCAGAGGAAAAAAGGGGAGAAAAAGAAAAAGGAGGGAGGGTCCCTAGAAGAGTTAGGAAAAAGAAGAAGAGAGAAAAGAGAACAGAGAAGGAAGAGAGAACAAATTGTCACTTTTTACTATATGACATGCATTTTAGCAGATTTAAGGACATTAGGTCCCCACCCCCGAGCCTGTGGATTATACTGAAAAGATTAAGGACAAACCAGAGTGATTCCAGATACAAAATAGTAGATAAATGGTCCTAGAAAACCAATCTATCCCAGATTACAATTCCAGAGTCTGGAGCACCCAGACTCAGGCAACTTCAATATTCAGTGAATAAGTTCCAAAAAGGCACCACTTTCCCCATATATAAGTGTTCGTGTCACCTGGTTAAAGAAAAGGAGAGGCAAGAAAAAAAGAGTTGAGAAAAGATGTCAGAACGACAGATTGAAAGAAAAGAGGGAACTATAGGAAGGCGAAAATATCAGAAGAATTGGTTTTCCTAATACCATCAGGATGTGGGCAAGAAGCAATTCCTATACCTCCACATGTAACCAAATGGTTCTTTAATAGAATACAACAATACATATTGTTTTTTTTTATTTTTTTTTGGATACAGATTGTGAAAGGTAATAGATCACCCACAGCAGATAGTCACATAAACAATCTCGCAGCAGGGATATCCTCAAGGGGTTCAAGGAGGAAACTGAACCTAAACAATATAAGAAATGTATGCCAGGAGCATCCAGGAAAAGGATAAATAGGGAGCGCACATAGGGCGTTATCTTCTTAATAAATAGTCCAGTCCCCCCAATCGGTGTGACTCACCTGCGGTGGTTGTGAGAGCCATAACAAACTGAGAGAGCCTGGTAATGGTCGCTGCAGGAGCCCACTGAAGATAAATGATTTCCACCGAAGAAAGAGCTGGGCTTTGTAGTCCGCGCTGACCTCAAGAAACTTCCAGTCCAGTAAAGGGTTAATCAGGTTCTGGTTTATTTGCCTACGCGTTTCGTGGCTTTAAATCTGCCACTTCATCATAGCCCTGATGAAATCAGGAGCATCCAGGGGCATTTCTTATATTGTTTAGGTTCAGTTTCCTCCTTGAACCCCTTGAGGATATCCCTGCTGCGAGATTGTTTATGTGACTATATGCTGTGGGTGATTTATTATCTTTCCCAATCTGTATCCAAAAAAAACAACAATTTGTATTGTTTGTTTTCTATTAAAGAACCATTTTCATTATTATTATTATTTATTTATATAGCGCCATTAGATTCCATGGCACTTTACATATGAAGAAGGGAGAACGAGGACAAGTACAGTATATGTAGACAATCAAGTCATACAGATAGAGGACGAGAGAGAGGACCCTGTCCACAAGGGCGCACGGTCTGCGAGAGTCGGGCGAGGGAACAGTAGGAGGGTGAAGCGCCGATCGTGGGACAGTTCGGTGACCGGGTCTCTTTGTAAGTTGTAGGCTTGTCGGAAGAGGTGGGTCTTCAGGTTTCTTTTGAAGTTACCAAGGGTAGGCGAGTATCTGATGTGTTGGTGGAGAGAGTTCCATATTAAGGTGGGGTCACACGCGGCGATCTGGTCTGCGATGTCGGAAGCGACGTGCAGGTGCGCGGTCGCTTCCGACATCGCAGGCCAGCTGTCACACGGCACGACGTTGCCGGTGACGCGGCGGCGATGTGGGCGGAGCCATCGCTCGCTGGGCTGGGCTCAGCCCAGCGAGCGATGGCTCAGTAACCCTGTGATATAGGCTGGATCGCGCCGCCAACAGTGTCAGACGGCGCGATCCAGCCTAATCGCTGGTCACAGGTTGAAAGGTTTATGAACATGTTCATAAACCTGTCAACCTGCGACCAGCGATAATTTGCAGTTGCGTCGCGCTGTCACACAGCGCGACGCACTTGCAATATCGCCCGCGACTTCGCTGTGACGTCACTGTGCGGCGATGTCGCGGGCGACATCGCCGCGTGTGACCCCACCTTTAGGGTGGATGCATGGGAGAGGTCTTGTATGTGGTTGTGAGAGGAGGAGATAAGGGGGGGGTAGAGAAGGAGCTCATGGGAGGATCGCAAGTTGCGTGCAGGCAGGTATCAGGAGACTATGTTGGAGATGTATAGGGGGGACAGGTGATAGATGGCTTTGTATGTCATGGTTAGGGTTTTAAATCGGGATCTCTGAGAGGTGGGAGCCAGTGAAGGGCTTGGCAGAGGGGGGAGAGATGGGAGTAGCGGGGAGACATTTGGTTACATGTGGAGGTATAGGAATTGCTCCTTGCCCACATCCTGATGGTATAAGGAAAACCAATTCTTGTGATGTTTTCTCCTTCTTATAGTTCCCTCTTTTCTTTCAATCTGTCGCTCTGACATCTTTCTCAACTCTTTTTTTCTTGCCTCTCCTTTTCTTTAACCAGGTGACACGAACACTTATATATGGGGAAAGTGGTGCCTTTTTGGAACTTATTCACTGAATATTGAAGTTGCCTGAGTCTGGGTGCTCCAGACTCTGGAATAGTAATCTGGGTTAGATTGGTTTTCTAGGACCACTTATCTACTATTTTGTATCTGGAATCACTTTGGTTTTGTCCTTAATCTTTGCAGTATAATCCACAGGTTTGGGGGTGGGGACCACTAGGCCATATTATGTTCTCTGTGTGTTTCTTTTCTTATTTGTACTGATGTTTGTGGATAAACTTGTTTGTAAAGTATCCTAATAAAGATTGTATATTTTTTTATACACCCTCTTGGTCTCTGGGGACTTTTTGATAAATATAATTGTGGCGCCCCTGAGGGTCCAGTCGCCATAGAGGTACTGCACCTCAGCCAGACATGTGGTAACCTACTGTCGGGTAAGGAAAGGACACTACCTGGCACCCACACACCCGCATACAGCACTACACAACACTCATGTCCTGGGGTTCGGGCGAACTCTGTTCAGAGAGGGCCCGATCCCAGGCTGGAAGGGGAGACAGGTAGAGGGTGTGGGTGGAGGAAGTAGGAAAGGAGAGCACCAGGAAGTGGCTAGCAGGAAAGAGGATGTACTGGACGGACTGATGTAAGAGGATGCAGAGAGAGAATGTTAGAGAGTTTGAGAGACGACACGGACACGCACGCACATGTGGGAGAGACATCCTGGGGACTGAAGCTGGTTGGAGCTCATCCCAGAACAGAGGAGCCAGTGTAGCACTCTAGAGGAACAGAAGGAGTCCCAGGGGCACGGGAAGCGAGCAATCCACCCGTGGCACCCGCATCTGAGTTGACAGAGACCCGGGTCAGCTGGAGGGAGTAGACCGCAGAGGTGACTGGGCCAAGACTAGTAAAGCAACTGAAATACTTAGCTAGTAAACTGGGACCAAGGTGACTTCAAGTAGCACGGCCCAACTCCACACTTATTCATTGAAAAGGTGGCCGCATAGGGTCGAGGACCAGGACGAGGTTGCACGACAGGACCCTAGGCTACCGGCTCGAGACAATGAGTGTGAGGCAAAGAGCAGAAGGGTGAGGGCCAGCGCAGGAAGATGACCAAGAACAGAACACCAGAAGGGGGTCCTGGTAGATAGTTCTTGAATTATCCGAGAGTTGTCTGGGGCCCTTACCTGGTGGACACAGCACCCTGTTGGAGGCTGGGAGCACCTGGAGTCATGTAACAACTGTGAGTAAACTTCAAAGACTGCACCCTACTGTGTCCTCACATTATTTACCTCACCGTTGCCCCTACACCAACTTTACCCCTGCCCAGGGTCCTACAGCTCTACTTGTGGAGAGCTACACCATCTCACCTGCAATTCCAACAGTCCCAGAGGATCTGAAATGCACCGTCGGCCATCCACCACAGTTGCCAAAACCCACGGGTGGCGTCACAAATGAAATCCCATAAACAATTTCCATTTATTGACATAACCAGGGCCACGGAACCGGGTCACGACCCCGTGACCTCCCCAAAGGACTCCCGGCTCAGTTCCAAGTACCCCACGGCCTTGGTGGGCGCGTCATTATTGGTCAGGTGGTGATACCCTATGTGAGCTATGATTAACTAGAGTTCCATAATGTGTCCGATTATAGAAATGAAATAAAAATTCTTCATGGTTTTTCTTCCTTTCTAAAACATTCAACTAGTCATTGGGGCCCCTGTTCTTCTGGTTGCATCAGCTATGCAAGGGATCTGTTTTGGACATTTATTCCATTTGTCTGTTCCTAAAAAATAAAACAAACTGAGTGTTCCAATGCATGTGTGAACTTAGCCTTGCAGAGGTTCTTCACATTGCATTGCATCTGATAGAGCAAGCCATGACTTTTATCATATCGGAGGCATGTCAAGGAGCAATATTTACTTTTTTGGGTGTTATTACGGCTCTATAAATTTTGGAGGTTATACAAAGACACAATACAGTCTTATGCATGAGCCATAACACAGAACTGTCATTTCAGCTATAAGGACCACAGAGTTCCCAGCTACAAGGACAAATAGGGAGCTAAATATAATGATGCAACAGGGAAAAAAATCTCTTTCCTTTACATTTTATAGTTAATAATTTACTGGTGGATTCATTCTGATTCACTTGTTAGTCAGTCAATCCTTCCTTCCTTTTTTCCTTCCTTCCTTCCTTCCTTCCTTCCTTCCTTCCTCCCTTCCCTCCTTTACTCCCTCCACCTTCTCTCCTTCCTTCCTTTCATCCACCCAACGTCTCTTTCTTTCCTTCCTTCCTTCCTTCCTTTACTCCCTCCACCTTCTCTCCTTCCTTCCTTTCATCCACCCAACATCTCTTTCTTTCCTTCCTTCCTTCCTTCCTTCCTCCCTCCATATCTCTTACCTTCCCTCCCTCCTTCCTTCCCTCCTCTTCTTCCTTCCTTCCCTACTTCCCTTCTTCCTTCCTTCCTTCCTTGCATGCTTCCTTCCTTCCCTCCCTCCCAACTTCTCTCCTTCCTTCCATTCCTCCTGCCTTGCCTCCCTCTCATCTTCTTTCCTTCCTTCCTTTCCACTTTCCCTCTCCTTCTATCCTTTCTTCCATTCTTCCATCCTTCCTTCCTTCTCTTTTCATTCACAAAAAATGGAAGGCAGCACGCCAATATTTGCAGAGAAAGGTGTACTTTAATAGACCATATGGCATTTCAACATATCGGTTAAAAACATAAGGTCACAGTGATATATGGGCTATTAAAATCCACTTTTCTCTATAAGTACTTGAGTACTGCCTTTTTGTGAAAAAAAAGAGAGGGAAGGAAGGATGGAAGGAGTGAGGTAAGAAGGGAGGAGCGAAGGAAGGAAAGCAAGGAAGGAAGGAAGGAAGGAGAGAGAGAGGGAGGGTGAAGGAGGGAGGCAAGGAAGGTGGGAAGGAAGGAGAGAGAGAGGGAGTGAAGGAGGGAGGTGAGAGGCAAGGAAGATGGGGAAAAAAGGAGGAAAGGAAGGAGAGAGAGAGAGTGAGGGAGTGAAGGAGGGAGGCAAGGAAGGTGGGAAGGAAAGAAGGAAGGACTATTTAATTTACCTTTAGATATTGGTTTGCACACCTTTTTTCCTCTTTTTTTTTGTGTTATTTCAATTTCTTTCTTTATCTATCTTATCTATCTATCTATCTATCTATCTATCTCAGTTTGGCTATGTGACATTTATCTGTCCATCACATCTCTTATATTTTATAGAATATCTACTGTCCATGCGGCCTTTGGTTGCTTTTAATCATTGTCTGGTGTCCCCATGAGATATGTTTTGTGTTCTGGTTGTTTGGATCACAGATTACATTCCTCCTCTCTGGGATTCTCGGCACGCAGTTCATTGTTCTGCTTCTGCACGGTGTTCTCCATTTGACCTTGTTGATACATGGCGTCTGTGTGCCTCCCATCTGTCACATTGCCATCTCTGTGCTTTCCAGCTCAGCTTTGCTCATTAGCTGCTGGCTGATGCTGCTCTCCTAGATTGAATTCTGAAACTATACAAAATCTGCGCTTTCCAACTGATGACAGAAATAAAACCATGTAGAATAACAAGTAAAATACGTTTTGCAGTTATGTTCTTTATTCACCTGAAAGCCTAAATCCACTGAACCGTTTAGATACCGCTATCAATAGTGACCACAGCATCTAAACAGCTTGAGAGAGGACTATCTATATCTATGCTCCGAGCCCAGGAACACTACAGTTTTTCCAATCATTCCCACAAAATGTCAACCAAGAAATACAAAGTTATGGCTGTCATACTGTAGGGCATAAAATTACTTTCTTCCCCCATAAAACATGGTTTTATTGTGCAAACGTACTACAACATAAAGAAAAAAAGATATCCATTTATTGGACTCATATTTGTAGGGACCCATAAAGTTTTAACCACATGTTAAAACTGGGAAACAAAATATAAAAACAATGGTTGACCTCCTGTAGTTATTTTGTAACCTCTAACCGAAAAAAGGAACAAACACCAACCAATAAACCACATATACCAATGGAATATACAAGCCACCTCACAAAAAATAGACCATATTCAGCTAGAAAAAAAAATCTTATGGCCCTTGGAATTCAGCAATGAAAAAGAAAAAGAAAGTTAGGTCCTTAGGTCCCTAAACCGCACCAGTGACTAAATCATGCCAATCCTAGTGTGAAATATACACACTGTTAGGATTCCACTCTGTTTTCCAGTTGGTGGAGTCGTCACAAGCCTGAGCACCTGCAAAAATTGTGATTATGCTCAGACTAACTTCTCTTCGACTTTTCTCAATGGAACTTAAGAACATTGAGAAAAGCTTGTCGCAGCTGACTATGTAAACCACATGTGAGCGATCCCCTGATTACCATTAAATAGAGGCAAACAGAGACAAATCCTGACAGTGTGTATATTTTGAAGTGTCCCATTTGAATAGAGCAGGGGTAGCAGTGGCGTAACTTCAGGCCCAGGGGCCCCGATGCGAAAGCTCCAACGGGGCCCCCAATTATTGCAAATATTTAATAGTAGTACTCTTTTTCTATAGGCCAAAGGGAGTTTTTGGGGCCCCCCTAGGCTGCAGGGCTTGCGTGCAATCACAACCCCTGCACCTATTGTAGTTACGCCCCTGAGTGGTAGTTTATGCATTTCACAGCTCTAATGTTCAGGTCATTGGAGGTCCCAATGGTGGAGCCTCCAGCAACGATGAACAAGTTATCACCTATCTTGTGGACAGGTGACTATTTGTTAAAGCATCGCTCGAGCGCGTTTTTTCTTTCAGTGCTAAAGTGGTGCTAGTAATAAAAGCTCCCTGCCTCCTCTTATACTCACCTTCTGGCGGCTTCATCCTTTTTTGACACTAGCCAGAAGTTACATCACAAGCTCTCAATACTAGTCTATAAGAGCCAAAACCTTGCCCTCATAGACTTACATTGAATTGTGACCTTTGGCCACTCTATGACACACTGGAGCCGGAGACAAATAGTTCTCCAAATATAGAACTAATATATCAGTATATTGAGAAAAGTAGCAATCAAATAAGATGCTGGGAGAAGATGCCTGAGGACAAGTCCAGGGTGGAGAGGGGCTTCGCGGTTGGACAGGTGAGGGTCTGGGAGAGTATCATTTCTTAAACTTTCCCAGCCCTGAGAATCTCACATGGATGATGGCCAACCTTGATTTTTCTGGATTTAGGTGTAGCAAACTGCCCAATGTCATTTTTGCTTGAATCCTTGGATTTTTGGCATTTCTACGTAAATTTGACTAGTCTATAATAGCATGACACTGTACCAATGAGTATTAGGAAATTTTTAGCCATGTACTGTATTTTCTGGATTATAAAATTGGGGGAAAATGGGGGTGCGTCTTTTAATCCAGATATAGCTCACCAAAGGAGTTGCGGTGATGGAGTAGGCTCACAGGAGGCAGGATCCCAATCAACAGGGTCGGTGATACAGCTGGCCCGAGGCTGGGATTAGGGGGTGGTGCAAGGCGGGAGCCATTGATATACCAGCGGTGGACACCAAGGACTTCTCGGCAAATGACCAAGAAGGCGTCACGTGTGCAGATGTAGACCTCAGAGAACCAAGATCTCCATTTGTGCACCCGCTGCCTCACATGAAATGGACTTCAGGAAAATGGCCGAACAGAGGTGACATCTCTATCTGCCAACCCGCCACCTCTACGGTCATTTTACTGAAGTCCTTCTCATCCAACACCAGCATATCAATGGTGCCCGCACTGCACCACTGCAACACCCCCTCCTCCAAGCCCCGCAGCATTGCTGACCCTGCTGATTGGGACCCTGCCTCCTGAGACCCTGCTCCACCTCCGCTGAACCCCCTCATATGAGCTATATGCGGATTGTAAGACAGACACTGGTATTATAAGATTGACCCCATTTAACATTAAAAGGTATTTTTTTGCCTCCTCTAAATTTGGTGAGTGTTTTACAATCCGTGAAAAATCTAATAATATTGTCATAGAAACTTCAAGAATTAATATTATTAACATGATGCTATCAGTATTCTTACTTACCGAAGGGGGCGGGGACTGCCTGTCAATCAAGGGGACATTTTCATATCGAGGATTGCCACTGAACAAACCGCTTTGATTCCTAGAGAGAAAATAAAGGGGAGACACAAAGGCTCATAACAAAACAGGCAAAACATTCATGTGTGAGAATTAGGCTATCCTATTACTACTGTATGTCCATTTAATAACAGAAATAAATATATATATATTTGTTTATACACTACCGTTCAAAGGTTTGGGGTCACCCAGACAATTTTGTGTTTTCCATGAAAACTCATACTTTTATTTATCAAATGAGTTGCAAAATGAATAGAAAATCTAGTCCAGACATTGACAAGGTTAGAAATATTATTTCAAATAAAAATCATTAATTTTCTCCTTCACACTTTGCTTTCGTCACAGAATGCTCCTTTACAGTAATTCCGGCATTGCAGACCTTTGGCTTCTAGCTGTTAATTTGCGGAGGTAATCTGGAGAAATTCCCCCCCATGCTTCCTGAACCTCTCCCACAAGTTGGATTGGCTTGATGGGCACTTTCTGCATAGCATACAGTCAAGCTGCTCCCACAACAGCTCAATGGGGTTGAGATCTGGTGTCTACACTGGCCACTCCATTACAGATAGAAGGCCAGCCGCCTACTTCTTCCCTAAACAGTTCATGTGTAATTTGGAGGGGTGCTTTGCTTTGGGTCATTGTCCTGTTGTAGGATTAAATTGGCTCCAATCAAGCGCTGTCCACAGGGTATGGCATGGCATTGCAAAATAGAGTGATAGCCTTATCCTTATTAAAAATCCCTTTTACCTTGTACAAATCTCCCACTTTACCAGCACCAAAGCAACCCCAGGCCATCACATGACCTCCACCATGCTTGACAGATGGCGTCAGGCCTCTTCCAGCATCTTTTCAGTTGTTCTATGTCTCACAAATGTTCTTCTGTGTGATCCAAACACCTCAGACTTTGATTCGTCTGTCCATAAAACTTTGTTCCAATCTTCCTCTGTCCAATGTCTGTGGTCTTTTGCCCATATTAACCCCTTAACGACCCTACATCGTCATGGGCCGGTTACTGCGGTTTGATGTGAGCTCCGGTGTAGCGCTCACATCAAATACCCGACATCTCATCAGCACCGATCTGGGATCCGATTGCTGCTGTTAACCCTTTGGATCCCTCTGTCAATCATTGTCAGCGGGATCCAAAGCAGCTGCGGCAGGGAACGTGCTGTTCCCTTCCTGCACCGGAGATCCCGCGATAGTATTGCGAGATCTCCGGCACTCACATGACAGCCCTGGATCATGGCTTGATCCCTGAAGCTGTCATAGAGCACTTCTGGTGAGTAGTTGGCAAGCGCTGCCAACCACTCACTGTGCGCAATTCTGACAGATACTGATGTGCTGCAGCTTATCGGTACCTCCCAGAAGCGATCTGACTATGGATCCGTGTGCCTCTCTATGGGGCAGTGTAAAAGTAGGAATTAATTAATACATAAAGTTATTACAAACATGTAAAAAAACAAACATTAAAAGGTCAAATCACCCCCCTTTTCCACATTCACAATAAAAGTATTAAAAAAATGAAAGAAATACACATGTTTGGTAACACCACATTCAGAATCGCCCGATCTATTAATATACAAAATCAATTAATGAGAGCCGTAAACTGCGTAACGGAAAAAGAGGTCGAAACGCCACAATTATGTTTTTTTTAGTGGCTGCAACATTGATATAAAATGCAATAACGGGCGATCAAAACAGCGGATCCACCCAAAAATGGTATCATTAGAAACGTTAGCTCAAGACGCAAAAAATAAGCCATCACACAGTCCCAGATCCCAAAAAATGAGGACGCTACGGGGCGCAGAACATGGCACAAAAATAGTTTTTTGTTTTTTTTTTTCTTTTTAAGCTTTTGAATTTTTTTCACCACTTAGATACCAGTAAAAGTATACATGTTTGATATCTACGAACTTGTACTGACCCGAGGCATCACACCGTCATGTCGGTTTTTACCATATAGTGAACATGGCGACTAAAACACCCAAAAAACAAACGTGTAATTGCACTTTTTTTTGCAATCACTGCACTTGGCATTTTGTTGCCATTTCCTTGTACACTATATGGTAAAATAAATGATTTCATCTGAAAGTACAACTCGTCCAGCAAAAACAAGCTGTCATATGTCTATATTGATGGAAAAATAAAAAAGTTATGGCTCTTGGAAGCAGGGGAGCAAAAAACGAAAATGAAAAACAAAAAATTCCCGGGTCATCAAGGGGTTAATCTTTTCCTTTTATAAGGCTCCTTTCACATCACTATTTTGCTGTATTTGGCGCCACATCTACCGGATCTGCCGCCTAACGGCTGATTTGCAGCCTGTGTCCAGCAAGTCCCAGGTGTTGTCTATGGGGCTTGAGGTCTGGTGCGGCAAGTGCGGTACTGCCGGATCCGGCACTTGTGGCGTCGAAAAAAAACCCGCTGCTAACCGGGTTTTTTTTTCCGCTGCCACATGTGCCGGATCTGCCGGATCCAGCGGAACCGCACTTGCTGCACCAAACCACAAGCCCCATAGACAATACATGGGGCTTGCCATATCGGTGCCGCAAATGCAGCCGTCAGGCGGCAGATCCTGCAGATGCGGTAAATCTGCTGGATCTGCTGCACATCAGCAAAAATGCTGATGTGAAAGGCCCCTTAGCTTTTTCTTTGCCACTCTGCCCTGAAGGCCAGCATCCCGGAGTCGCCTCTTCACTGTAGACATTGACACTGGCGCTTTGCAGGTACTATTTAATAAAGCTGCCAGTTGAGGAGCTGTGAGGCATCGATTTCTCAAACATGAAAGTTCTCTTTTTCTGGCCATTTTGAGAGTTTCATAGAACAAACAAATGTAATGCTCCAGATTATCAACTAGCTCAAAGGAAGGTCAATTTTATAGCTTCTCTAATCAGCCAAACTGTTTCCAGCTGTGCTAACATACTTGCAAAAGGGTTTTCTAGGGTTTTCTAAACATCCATTAGCATTCTTAGGCTGGTTTCACACCACGGTTAAATCCGATCCCGAGCTGTCCGGGGTGAACCTGACAACCCCGGACCCGATTTTACTGTAGTGCAGCCCTATGGGGCCAGATGGAGATGGATGGCAGCTATTTGCCATCCGGTTTCAATCTGTCCAGGAAGATCCGGGTGTATTCGGATTTTTCTCCCAGACCCAAAAATGCTGCTTGAAGCATTTTTGTGTCCAGAGCGAAAAATCTGCCCAAATTGGATCCTCCCGGATCCGGGGTAATCCGGCGCTCCATAACATGGGAGTCTATGGGGCCGGATTGGCCCAATCTGGGAGGATCCGGGAACCGGACACTTGTGGCTGAAGTTCAGCATGAGCTACGCTGAACTTCAGCACCAGCGAGCTGTCCTTTGTGAAGTGGTTCAGCACCATTTCGCAGGGGACATCTGCACTCAGGTACAAACGGCACCGGACAGGGCTGTCCGATTCACATTGGACAGCCCCGGATCGGATTGTGCCCTGGTGTGAAACAGGCCTTACACAGTAAAGCCGGATTCACATCATGTTTTTTTCGGGTCTGTGAGCCGGACAGCCCTGGACCCGATTTTGGACTAATGCATGCCTATGGTGCTGGATGGAGCCGGATCACTGTGATTTGCCATCTGGTTTTGTCCCTGTTCGGCAGCATCAGGCTGCATTCGATATTTGTCCCAGACACAAAATCGCAGCTTGCAGCGTTTTTGTGTCCGGGGCAAAAATCTTACAAAAAAATCGGATCCTAACGGATCCTCCCAAATCTGGTGCGATCCGGCGCCCCCTAACATGGAAGTCTATGGACGTCGAATCACATTGGATCCGACAGAAAATTGGATTCGGCTTCCGGACGCCGGGTACTGAAGTTCAGCGGCGGCCGGCGCTGAACTTCAGCACCTGGACAGCTCCCTGCTGAAATTTCAGAACCATGGCTAGCTCTGAAACTCCAGGCCTGGACAGCGGCATTAGCCGCACACTGCCGATTCTGTCAGAAAACAGGACCGGAGGGCATATTTGCCCCCTGGTTCTGTTTGTCCGGAACTGTCAGGCTGTGCCCGGTACATCCAGCAAAACACCAGACACAGCTTGACAGCAAGAAACCATGGTGTGAAGCCGGCCTTAGCAAACACAATGTACCATTAGAACACTGGAGTGGTGGTTGTTGGAAATGGGCCTCTATACACCTATGTAGATATTGCATTAAAACCAGACATTTGCAGCTAGAATAGTTATTTAACACATTAACAATGTATAGAGTGTATTTCTGATTCATTTAATGTTAGCTTCATTGAAAAATAAAATGTGCTTTTCTATCAAAAATAAGGACATTTTTAAATGATCCCAAACATTTGAATGGTAGTGTATATGGTATATTTGTAATTTTCTGTAGTTTATGTTCTGATTTTCATTGTACAGAGTGGATGGGTTGTATATTTTCCACTTCAGAGTCTTTCTACTAGGACAGTGATGGCGGTCGTCTACACCTAGAACATTGGATTCCCATGATTCTGACCACGAGGATACCCAAAATGACTCCTGCTCTGTTCTGGTGTTCAGTCTTGGTATTGTATAGCATATATTGGAGATCAATACCTTGAAGGGGTTGCGGTACTTTTGGAGAATATTTTTTACCTAAATACATGTATTTGGAGCTAAAAATCATTCACTCAATAGAATGTCATAAACAAAATGCACAATTTGGCTTCTTCAGAATATTTGTACTTTGATGTGTTCGGTGGTCATAAATCATGTGGAACAAGCTCAGACAAAGACAGATAAGAGAGTTACAAACTGCTAGTTCTACCATCATAGTGAGCTGACTGACAGATCCTCAGTTTACTCATTCTGAAGCCAGCGGTAGGCAGCGCAACACCGAGGCTACAGAAGGCAAACTAGGCAAGATTTCTAATGAAACTCAATAGCAAAAATGATATTCATGCTCTTTTAATACTCTTGTATAAGATTGTTAAAACTAAATTAATTTGAGTGCCCAGTCAATTGGCTGGATCAGGGGTGGACATACTATTGGTGTAACCTGGTAGGTGTACAGGGGCCCTTACCACCTCCAAAGAAGATGGACGTGTGCATTATGATGAGCTATTGGCCCATATATTGTTCTTGCACAGGGGGCCTCTTCTGTCTGTGTCCCCTCCTGGGCCGGATCATGTTTGGGGCAATGCCAGGTAGGTAAAAGGATCAGGAGGTTTGAAATTCAACCCTTGTCCTTTTTCTTTTGTGGGGAGATAAGCCGCTGCCAAAATGATTTGCTCAGCACTCCTGCGTAAGGAAAAGTCTGGAGAGATAGCTGTGAGCTGAACGATCGTTTGGATGACAACTATCTAATGTTCATGACCTTCTTTATTGTTCCAGACATATAGAGGACACTTAAAGTGGGTCATCCACTTCTGATTTTTTTTTACTTAAATGCATGTATTTGGGGCTATAATACCATTTTACCATTGGGTTTTATTAAAAAATTTTCACCGTTTGACTTTTATAGCAACTTCACTGATGGATTCTCAGTCAAGTCATTCTGCAGCCAGCAGTAGACTACCACATGGAGGCTATAGAAGATAAACAGCAGAAATTTTTTAATGAAACCCAATTGCAAAAGTAATTTTTAACCCCAAACACATGCGTTAGAGTAAAAAAAAAAAAATTGTAGACAACCCCTTTAAAATGTTTCATTTTGTGCTAATGCTAAATGCAGAGCGCAGCAACATTCAACTGCGGGTCTCTGCAGCTGTAGATGATTAAGATTTCTTTTAGTTTAATGCTATTCATGGCTTTTTTTTCACGGATATAAAAAAAAGCCCCCATGTGGCTGCCGGCCTGTGTCTGCGGCTACTCACATGTACTGTGAGACGGGGGCGTTGGAAATAGGCGGGGCCGAGACCCGCAGGCTGTTGTGGCTGCCGCAGCTACTGCTGTAACTATAGAATCTGGGCAGGTGAGGTCTGCCTGCCGAGCGCAGCATCTCTCTACGTGCCTGGGGGTTAAAAGGGTCGTCCTCGTCCATATCATCATAATCCAGGTCCCTGGAAGGAAGAAGAAAGTTTTCGGTCACTAAAAGTTTATAAAACTAAACTTACATCACACAAACCCTGTAAAGTTTTATGGTAATTGGGTGTAATTCTTACCTTTTAAACCCCTCGTTGCTTCAGTTTGCCACTCCGTCACCTCCCGTAATTTTTTATTTAATTAGACGGCAGCAATTACGTCCATAATGGCCAATTACTGGCCTTTATGGTTCCAGCGATGTGTCACTTACTGAGCTGCTTGCTGTAATTTTGATAAAATCATTGTTTTATCAGCAGGAGATTATCACTAGATGACTAGTTGTCTTATACCATGTAGTCCTGCTGTTATGTATAATCCCACCCCCAACCACTGATTGGCACAGTGTACACAGGAAGCTGCCAATCAGCACAAATCTGCATTCAGATATATCTGCAGTAGATAAAGAAGTGATTTTATCAAAACAGCAGCAAGCAGCCTAGTAAGAGACACATCGCTGGAATCAGGGTTTCAGGCCCTACATAATCCTGCTATCAGAAGGGGCAGCAAATTTTTATTTAAAAAAATAAATAAATCTGTAATAAAAAAAGTAGCAAAAAAGGGATTTGTGTAGTCCTTTTCTGAGGCTCTGAGACCCTCATACATCAAACTGTATTCTGAACACCACTCCGAAGTTTGTACTTTTTTGGTACAACCCTCCGTACGGTTGTAAAGCTGCAATCAGTTCAACACAAAATCCAAGACACCCAAGATTCTCCTCCACACAAAAAAACTATTGATCCCAGCATATAAACTAAATAAATGGAAAAGAAGTGCAACGTTTCGGCCATGCAGGGCCTTTATCAAACCATTAGGGTGTAAAGGAGAATAGGGGGTGATTCTATATGTTATGATTTGTAGTTTTTAAATATTTTTTTTATAAAATTATTATAATTTTAAATCTCCACAGGGTATTTGTATAATATACAGCAATACCTCAATACTTAATGACTGTAACTATCTCCTATGAAGAGATGATGTGTCCATAGTGGGCGGAGATAAGCAAGCAAATCATTATGTGCTATGAAGACTTAGAAGACTCCGCCTAATATGGTCACATGATCATGACATCACACAGGTCCTTTTATACAGAGAAGTTGTAAAGGAGTTAACTATTAACCTGCCAGGTAGACTACATCCTCCAAGGTGTAGCCTGACTACCTCATTTACATAAGAAAATGTAAGTGTATAAATGCTTTTTTCACCTTTACATTTACACCATTAACTAAGGCTAGCTTCACATTTGCGTATGGGAAGGCAGCGTTGCGTTCCCATACGCAGTCAAACGCATGCGCACTGCGTTCCTATGTTTAACATAGGAACGCATGGTGCCTGCGTTTGCTGCGTTCGGGTGCGGATGCGGACGATATCTGCTCCTTCCGGTGTCCAGCATCCGCACCCGGGACGCAGCATGTTGGGTTTTTTTGTGCGTTTGGGGACCTTGGACAATCAGCAAGCGTCCCCAAGCGTACAAAAAAAGCATTGTCTTCAATGGGTCCGCAGTGTCCTCTGCATGACACAGCAGGAGAACGCTGCGGATCCATTGAAAAATCTCCCGGTGGCCGCCGGTGATGTCACAGGAGCTCACCGACGGCCACCGGGAGATCAGCTGACCCTCTGCTGTCCTCCGCCTCCCCGCCGCCTGTAATCTCATAGCGATGTCGGCGGGGAGAACAGCTGATGTGACAGCTGTTTGAATCTTCCCGCGCCGACATCTCCTCACAGTGTCGGCGCGGGAAGATTCAAACAGCTGTCACATCAGCTGTTCTCCCCGCCGACAGTCCCGGAGCTTACCGGCGGCCGGGGGGCGGAGATCTCCGGCGCTGATCTCCGCCCCCGGCCCGCCCCCGGACAGCGCCGATTGGCTGCCGGGCTCCATAGTGATGTGTCCGCAGGCGGACATTATCCGCTGCGGACACATCATAAGGACACTGCTTCTGACAGCGTTTGTGTCTGCATGCCATCAGCATGCAGACACAAACGCTAATGTGAAGCCAGCCTTAGACAGGGATGGTTAAAATAGTACTATGAAGCAACAGGTACAGACAGAGATAGCTGGGGAGAGGGGGGGTATAAGGTAGCTGTCAGTTTCCATTTAAGAGATGCATAACCCTTAATAAATCCAAAATTGGAGCTATAATTTAGGGCACTTTTTGGTGCAAATTTACATAGTTGACTACATCCTCTCTCGCAGAAACAATCCTTTTTCCTCCCAGTCCCCATTTTTCAGAAAGGTATAAAGTCTTAAATTCCAGCTCTAAAATACCATGCTTCAATATTAGCAACATTTTTAATGAGCGGTAAAATCCTTAATACAGTCTGTTATATAATAGCATTGCATAGTCATCGACCGAAAAGAAAAAAGACAGTCCGAGTATTCAGATGACCTCTGTTTGTCTTATAACGCTCCATATATGCTAAAAACTACATTGCCATTCATCCTTTAATCTAATAATCCTGTGCTGCATTAATAAAGCAATCTGGGAGATGACTGCATGCACTCTCATTTATTAGATTAAGAGACTCTGCAGAGTGCTAGCCAGTCACGCCATGAATTAGCAGGGCTAACCACGCCAGCCATGAAACAGGTAGCCTGGCACAGTCAGGGGGCTTGTTAGTTTCAGAAAACCCCTGTATAAAAAGTACAAACCTTCCTAACTCACCCTCCCCAGGTCCAACACTGAGCAGTGCTGCTCCTAGTGTCAGTCATTGTCTGCAACCCTGGCGGAACTCGATAGTGTAACTGAGCTCAATGGCTCTGACCGGGTACATAGCCAAGCCGCTCACTGATTGGCTGCAGACAATAACAGACACTAGTAGCAGCAGTGGAGACTTAGTGTTGGACCTAGGGAGGGTGAGTAAAGCTTCATATTATTTATTTTTACGAACTGCAGCTGGTGGACAGGAATCGGAAAAAACCCTTTTAAAAGGTATAATGAAAGTCAACCAGACCCGTGGAGTTACCCACCTGTTCTGAAATCGTTTCCATGCACGGGGCAGAGTGCATACGGCAGCAGTAAAAGAAAGAGCCGAAAGGAAGGAGAATAGTAATAGAAACAGGACTCCTTCCATGCCGTCATAACAGAGTCCCTTGAGGGCGTCCACATAATCCTAAAAGAAGAAGAGAAATTCAGGACCCATAAATGTTTCCAAGCTTCATTATGTACAACTGGCCTTCAAATATAGACATTGTAGGCTCCTCTGATGGCCAATGGAAGGACTGATTCAATTCACATTTTAGCCAAAAGGGTATTTTTATCCTGAAATAGTACTCTAAAGGGCCGTCATTAGGTGTGACTATCTTGCTATTTTCAGTTATTAAATGTAAAATGATTGTCCTGTAAGGGGGTGTGGGAGTTTGTTAGTCTCACACTTACTATGAAGAACACTCTGTACCCCCTGGGTGTTGAAGTAGAAGGAAAACTGTGGTACGTTACTGTAACCATGTGTTGGTGGCCGTCTAGTGGCCAGGGTGAAGACTACTCCCTGGTGTCCATGAGTTATTAACAATAATGATTGATGCTCTTGGTGGGTGGGGCTTGGTCTATAAATAAGGCCTACATGGTAGATGAGTAGTAGAGTCACCCAGAAGAAAAAAATGAATTGCAGGAACGTTAGCCAGTATATAGATTCAGGTTTACCACCGATTCTCCCGTTGCGTCTACTATGGATGTTAGCATGGATACAGTGCTGGCAGTGAAGGATCAATGCCCTAGCAGACAACTCTAACTATTTCTTGGAGTGGATCCCTATAGGACGTATGGGGTTAGAGCCAGCGGGCGGGTACTTGATGAGCGTATAGCCAGATGCCAGGGTGCTAGACTGGAGGTACTACAGCACCAAAGATAAGAATTGTGAACACCTCAAACACTGTAACGTTTAAGGATTGTGCCCATGTTTCATAGTATAGAACTAGTGTTGTACTTGATTAACTCATTGTGTGTTTGGATCTACACTGAGGATAACAGTAAATCAAACTTTTTCATAGGGGAGCCGGCTGGAGCGTGTCTGCTGCGAGCCGGGGCTGCTCAGCCACCTGAGCCCGGACTAGAGCCTGACTACCCGGACCCCATGCTGCCGGCACCTCGACAGTCCTATAAACACAACAGGAAAGGGACCTAATGTATTGGATTGCTGGAGGTCCAACTGCTCAAACAATGCTGCTAAAATCTGCAGAGGTAGTGCATATGTGTGCACAGTCAATGAAGTGATGGTCTGCATAAGACCTACTATTCCATTCTTACAGGAGACCTTAGGACCCCATTCTCATGATGGCTGGAAATTCCAAGGCTAGGACCCCCAGTAAAAAGAGATAAGTGTTTGTCATGGGACAACCCATCCATACTTGTTCACAGCCCGGATTTTGCATAGACAACCCAGGGATTTCGACAACAACAAGGCACACTTTAGGAAAACCACAGCTAACCACAATGTTTTGGAAATATTTTGGGGCAATTTAGGATGTTGAGCCTTAATTCAATCAAATTTTGTAAGTAGTCTGTAGGACTAGTCCAGTGGGGATACGTAGGACTATAAAGGAAAGAGAGCACAAATAGGGTCTTATCTTAATATAATACAGGTCTCATAATTGTTAGTTGCTCACCTTGGAGGGTTGTGTAGCACACAACCAGTATACGTGTAAAAAATGGCTGCTGCAGGGTCCACGCAAACGGGATAAGGAGAAATGATACGGACTGTGTTACCCGGACCCGTGCTACTTCACAAAGGAGACGGTCAAGAGATGTTCATCACAAGTGGCTTCTTTATTTTCCTACGCATTTCAGAGTCAGACCCGGCTCAATAAAGAAGCCACTTTGTGAAGCAGCGTGGGTCTGGGTAACACAGTCCGTATCATTTGTCCATACCACGTTAGTCCAGTGGGGCGTCACTATCGCTATAGTAGTTTGTAGGAGTAATCCAGTGGGGAGTCACTATCCGTATAGTAGTCTGTAGGACTAGTCCAGAGGGAAGTCACTATCTCTAGAGTAGTCTGTAGGACTAGTCCAGAGTGGAATCACCATCTCTAGAGTAGTCTGCAGGACTAGTCCAGAGATTAGTCATTATCTGCATAGCAGTCTGTAGGACTAGCCCAGAGGAGAGTCATTATCCCTATAATAATCTGTATGACTAGTCCAGAGGGGCATCACTATCCCTATAGTAGTCTGTAGGACTAGTCCAGAGGGGAGTCACTATCGCTATAGTAGTTTGTAGGAGTAATCCAGTGGGGAGTCACTATCCGTATAGTAGTCTGTAGGACTAGTCCAGAGGGCAGTCACCCTCTCTAGAGTAGTCTGTAGGACTAGTCCAGAGGGGTGTCACCATCTCTAGAGTAGTCTACAGTAGGACTAGTCCAGAGGGGAGTCACTATGTCTATAGTAGTCTGTAGGACTAGTCCAGAGATTAGTCATTATCTGCATAGCAGTCTGTAGGACTAGCCCAGAGCAGAGTCATTATCCTTATAATAATCTGTATGACTAGTCCTGAGGGGCGTCACTATCCCTATAGTAGTCTGTAGGACTAGTCCAGAAGGGAGTCGCTATTATTGTCCTGTCTTGGATCCTCTATTTACACTTTCCTAGGTGTGACTAGCATTCTCCATACAATTTTCATCATGGCAGAACCACCAGCACGTATGCATGATTTCCAGCCATGATGGGGATTGTATAGAGTCTATCATTCATGCCCAGGAAGGTGGGATTAGAATATCCACTCTAAAACTAGTCTGTAGTTAGTGATGCCTAGTGGACTAGTCTTGCCTCATCAGCATGTGCCGAGCAGCAAGTTAAAATTATTTTTTTTTCAAGACCGTAGTGTTTTTGTGCAAAATGAAGAAATGAAATCGAACACATTGATCAACAGACATTGTACTATAGTGGCGGTTTAGATAAGTCTGAAGACCTCAGAGGTTTCCTTTATGTGTAATCCGCTTTCAGTAGCAGAGGAGTTGAGGTAGATTAGTTTTCCTGCAAAAGAGGCAGGTTTTTGCATAAAGACATATCATACAAGCGGTCTCTTAATTTGGACAAAGGCAGGAACATTGCATGCTCGAAAGTGTGGGAAAGAAAGATCCAGTTCTTATAATGCTGGCAGAATGCTGATGAAAAGTAACAAACCACTTAAAATCAGAGGATGGAAAGTTAAAGAGCATACGAGCACTTCCCAGACAAGTTGGATTGGTATATGCACCAAAAGTATTTTTAACTTCGGTTACCTTATGGAGCCCGCGACAATTCAACAGAGCCACTAGATGGTGGAAGTTCCCTTCTGTGGTATTCAGCATGGCTTGGACCACTAGTAAGTGTCTCTGAAAATAAAGCAAAAAGATCATGGATTTAAGTTACTGATATCTTATTTCTGGCTGAAAAGTTAGAAAGTTTAAGATTTAGCAATACTGTGAATCAATAACCTAATATTTAGTTGTACCACCACAGTTTTTAGAATTGCTTCACATCTATGTTGCTTAGAGTAAACCATCTTCTGGCACATGTCAACTGTTATTCCAGCCCAGGATGCTTTCACTACATCCTACACTTTATTTGCATTTGTTGTCTTTGCCTCAGAAATGGCATTTTGGATGTTTCCCCACAAGTGTTCCAAGGGATTGGGCTGGCCACTACATAATCTCAATTTTGTTAGTCTGGAACCAAGATTTTGCTCATTTACTGGTGTATTTAGGGTCATTGTCTTGTTGAAACACCCATTTCAAGGGCATTTCCTTTTCAGCATAAGGCAACATGACTTCTTCAAGTATTTTGATATATGAAAACTGGTCCATGATCCCTTGTATGCAGCAAATAGGCCCGGAATTATAGTGAGAGAAACATTCCCATGTCATGATGCTTGCACTGCTATTATTTTGAACACAAACATGTATATATACACCATGTTCCAAATAATTATGCAAATTGGTTTTAGGTGTCAGTGTTTTTTTTTTTGTCAATGAAACCCATTGATGGTATTGTGTCTCAGGGTTCTTTGGATCACTGAAATCAATCTCAGATACCTGTGATAATTAGTTTGGCAGGTGAGCCCAATAAAAGGAAAACTGGGTGTTCCACAATATTAAGCAGGCCACAGTTTTCAAGCAACATGGGAAAGAAAAAGGATCTCTCTGCTGCCGAAAAGCAACAAATAGTGCAATGCCTTGGACAAGGGATGAACACATTAGATATTGCACGAAAACGTAAGCGTGATCATCGTACTGTTAAGAGATTTGTGGCTGATTCTGAGCACAGATGTTTTCGTGCAGATAAAGGCAGAATGAGGAAGGTTTCTACCAGGCAAATTCATCGGAATAAGAAAGCAGCCGCTAAAAAGGCCTTACAAACCAGCAAACAGATATTTGAAGCTGCTGGTGCCTCTGGAGTCCCTCGAACCTCAAGGCTTGCTGTGATGCATAAACCTACTATTCGGCTACCCCTAAACAGTACTCACAAGCCGAAACAGTTGCAGTGGGCCCAGACATACATAAAAACTAATTTTCAAACAGTCTTGTTTACTGATGACTCTCGAGCAACCCTGGATGGTCCAGATGGATGGAGTAGTGGATGGTTGGTGGATGCCACCATGTCCCAACAAGGCTGCAACGTCAGCAAGGAAGTGGAGGAGTCATGTTTTGGGCCGGAATCATTGGGAAACAGCAGGTAGGCCCCTTTAAGGTTCCTGAAGATTTGAAAATGACCTCTGCAAAGTATATAGTGTTTCAGACTGAGAACTTTCTTACATGGTACAAAAAGCAAGAACGTGCCTTTAGGAGCAAAATCATCTTCATGCATGTCAATGCACCATCTTATGCTGCAAAGAATACCTCTGTGTCCTTGGCTGCTATGGGCATAAAAGGAAATAAACTCATGGTGTGGCCACCATCTTCCCCTGACCTCAACCCTATAGAGAACCTTTGAAGTATAATCAAGCAAAAGATCTATGAGGGTGGGAGGCAGTTCACATCAAAACAACAGCTCTGGGAGGCGATTCTGACATCATGCAAAGAAATACAAGTAGAAACTCCTCAGAAACTCACAAGTTCAATGGATGCAAGAATTGTGAAGGTGATATCAAAGTAGGGTTCCTATGTTAACATGTAACTTGGTGTGTTAGGATGTTTTGGAGTTAAATAGCTTTTTATTTCAGTGAATGTGACCACCTAATGCTGCAAATTCAACAAATGAGCATTTTCAGTTCTTTCAAACATATCAAATGTTTACAAACTCTACTATGCCTAATAATGTGGAACAGTGCATTTAGAGTTTTTTTTAATTTTGAAGATTATACTGTTATCATAGGGAGATTTCTTCAATAAAATTCGATGTACGGTATACTCTAACGAGTGATGACTTTTATTACACTGACTGTCATTTGCAATGACCATTTAGGAAAATCAGAGAAAAAGAACATTTGCATAATAATGTGGAATATGGTGCATATATATATATATATATATATATATATATATATATATATATATATACTGTATATACTCGCGTATAAGCCGAGTTTTTCAGCCCAAAAATTGGGCTGAAAAGTCCCCCCCTCGGCTTATACGCGAGTCACTGTATTAGGGAATCCTAGTTTTGTCAGAGTTTACTTTTTCTCACTCGCTAGCCCCGGATACCCGCTGTCAGTAGCGAGTCTGAGCGAGTCTGAGCGAGTCTTAACGATTCTGAGCGATTCTGAGCGAGTCTGAGCGAGTTTACGAATCCGAGTCCTGTATACTGTATTCTGGACTCGGCTTATACACGAGTCAATAGGTTTTCCCAGGTTTTGGGGGCAAAAGTAGGGGGGTCGGCTTATACACGAGTATATATGGTATATATATGTATATACATATATATATATGTTTTTTTTTACTCTGCAGACAGCAAGCACTGGCTAAGCAAGCTGTCATGAGCTTCATACAGTAGAGATAAATTGTCGATATACAGTTAGGGCCAGAAATACTTGGACAGTGACACAAGTTTTGTTATTTTAGCTGTTTACAAAAACATGTTGAGAAAGACAATTATATATATAATATGGGCTGAAAGTGCACACTCCCAGCTGTGCTGTTTCAATCCTGTTTTATAGTTTAATCTGATTATATCTTTGATGCTTGTCTCTGCTGCCACCTGCTGGCTAGACCTTTCAATTCTTTCTGCCTTTCCTTGTCCAGCCTATGGGGGTGTGGCTCCTGCACGTGCTGTTGTCTCTTCCTGTTTTGCCCAGTCATTAGGAGACATCTTTACTGCAGAGAGTTCCATTCTCATAGAGCTGGAGAAGCAAAGTTTTTTGACCCACAAGTAGCGACTGCAGAGACAAGCTTCATGCAAGATTTCAATGCCATGTTTTGGATCATTCATCTATGGAATAAACCAGCATTGTTTTCATCCTAACGTGTGTACACTTATCTGAGACGCTGCTCCGGGTCCTGTCTGCCCCTCTTATTGGAAGTACAAAGGTAAGAAGGAACTCTCATCCTAGTATACAACCAGCATGCCTTTGTCGCCTTTAAGTGGGAACAGAACAGTCAAAAAACTTTGTTTGAAAGCCCCTATCAATCAAAAACTCTGTTTGAAGGCTCCCAATAGTCAAAAAACTATGCCTAAAAGCTCCTATCAGCTAGAAAACTGCCTTACAGCCCAACATCCAGCTATAGCCCTCCATGTGCCCTGTCCCTCTGTGCATTAATCTGCCCAGCAACAAGCCTTGTGTATCTGTCTGCCTGCAGCAGTGCACGTCTGGACAAGCTTGAGGGAAGCTCTCCCACCTGCACATCTTGTATTAGCTCTGCCTGTACTGTTATAAAGAACTGTTTTTATGCACCAGCGGTTTCCTTCTGGCCACATCGCCTCCATAAGCCTGCAGTACACTATACCTCATTACTGCACATCGGCGAACTGCGAACCCCAAGTTTCGTCAAAGCCACCTTGGGGATCCCATCCGGGAGTTCCCGCAGAGCCGCACAGCGATTTTCGGACCCCTATTCAAAAGTTGAGTTTTTTAAAGAGACAGTACACCTTTATTCAAAATGGCCGAAAAGGACCTCGGACAGGCTCCCACTGCTGAAACAGAGCAAATACAACCTGATACTGTCCACGATGAAGCCCAGGAGGCAGACCCCACGTCTCAAGCAGACCAAGTTACCCGACCAAAACGTTCTTACAAACCAACGGTAAAGGCAATTGAAAACTATCAGGCTATGAAAGATGAGCTAAGTGAACGCCTGGAAGAACAGTGGGAACGCGTCGCCTCTTACATGTCGAGACTTGAACCCTCGTCAGGCGACGCCGCAAGCTTACAATCTGTTATGGAACGGCTGAACGCCGCCCATGAAGGATACAAGAGACTGTCAACAAGGTACATTACCCTTCTAAGAGACTTTAATTCTGATGAATCTCTTTCAGACCTCAGTAAGGCGCTAGAGACGGACGAAGGGAGAGATGCCAAGGTCCGACACGCCATAAACAAGGCCGAACACCGCATCTCTCACCTGCAAGAAACCAGATCACACCGATCGACCTCATCTAAGCGTTCCTCTCGGGCATCCAGGTCATCATCCTCAAGAAGTTCAACCATGAGTGACAGGATACTAGAGGCCCGCATAATAGCAGAGGAATCCAGGGTGAGACGTTCTTTCACTGAGAGAGAAGCGGAAGAAAAAAGGGCAGAAGCAAAGGCAGAAGCAAGGGCAGAGGAAAAAAGGGCAGAAGCAGAAGCAGAGGCTAAAAGGGCAGAAGCAGAGGCTAAAAGGGCAGAAGCAGAAGCAAGGGCAGAAGCGGAGGCTCGAATACAGATCCTTCGGTCACAGATGGAAGAGGAGGTTGCGCTAGCTAAAGTAAGACTACTCGAGCAGGCATTGATCCAAGGTCTTGATCCAGCTAACTCGCCACCACTGGAAACGGATGATCCAGTCGATCGCACCAGAGACTATGTGCTAAACCGGGTACCTGTAGCGACCCCGGTTTACAGTACCGTCCAAGTCAACGACGCCAAAACCCCCAACATACTTCAAAAGGTGCCAGTACCCTCGAAGGCGCCCGAGCTAATTAA
The DNA here is from genome assembly GCA_033576535.1 of Allobates femoralis. Taxonomy (NCBI): domain Eukaryota; kingdom Metazoa; phylum Chordata; class Amphibia; order Anura; family Aromobatidae; genus Allobates; species Allobates femoralis. The sequence goes on from JARQOC010000009.1 coordinate 89,304,682, forward strand.
CGACAGTCGCCGAGAGATACCCTCTCAAACACAGTCACCACCACAAGATGGCAACCCAGCGTTTCCTGGCCCACCTTCACAGCTCAAGCGGTATTCGTCAGATTCTTCAAGGGCTAAACCACAGCTCAACCCTGCAGCAGCATCATTCTACCCGGAAACAGCTCATCCATTCACGCCAGGCGGCCCATACACCCCAGGGGCATCACGAGTCGTCGTGGCAACAAGTGGTGAGAAGTCGGACATGTCCGAGTTTGCCAGGTTCATGGTGAGCAGAGAGCTAATCAGTACTAGTCTTGTGAATTTCGATGATCGTGCAGAGAACTACAGGGCCTGGAAAGCAACCTTCAAGGCAGCCATCGCCAATCTCAACCTAACCGAAGAACAGGAACTCGACCTCCTGATCAAGTGGTTGGGCCCAGGCTCTTCAAGCCGTATCAAGAGCCTCAGAACCGTCTATGTAGGACAAGCAGAAGCAGGTCTCGCCGCCGCATGGCAAAGGCTGGAACGCACCTTTGGCAGCGCGGAAGCAATAGAGAAAGCCCTATTCAAGAGACTGCAGGATTTCTCAAAGATCAACCTTAAAGAAGTCCACAAGCTCCAAGACCTAAGTGATCTGCTCATGGAGCTGGAGCTCGCCAAAAGAGACCCTCGTCTGTCCGGGCTGTGCTATCTGGATTCAGCCCACGGAGTAAATCCAATCGTGGTGAAGCTGCCATACAGTCTGCAGGAGAAATGGGCAACGTCAGTCTCAAGGTACAAAAGAGTGAACGACGTCACCTTTCCCCCATTTATCCACTTCTGCAGATTCATTGACGAGCAGGCCCAGATGAGGAATGACCCCAGCCTCGACTTCCTAGTATCCAACACTTCGGCAGCTGCAGCAACTCCAGCATCAAGGTATGAAAGTGCTATACAAAAACGCAGAGACACTAAGAGAGCTGTGAGCGTTAGAAAGACCGAACTACCATCACCCGCAACGCCCACAGACGAACAGAACACTGTCTCACCACGAGATAAGTCTTTCAATCGTGAATGTCCCATCCATAAAAAACCACACTCACTGACCAAGTGCAAGGGGTTTAGATCCAAAACCTTACAGGAGCGCAAGAAGATCCTCACTGAGCTTGGGATTTGCTTCAAATGCTGCGCATCACTTGAGCACATGGCCAAGGACTGTAAATCCACAGTCAAGTGTGGGGAGTGCCACAGCGAAAAGCACATTTCAGCCATGCATCCTACTCGGCTAGCTAGAGACACACCGGCTACAGTCGCCACCGCTCCCGCTCCAAGTTATGGCGGGGAGCCACAGAATCAGACTGACACCGCCACAACTGTTTCCTGCTCATGCTCAGAGGTATGTGGAGAGGGCCGAATGGAGAAATGTTGTGCCCGAATATGCCTCATCAAGGTTTATCCCGAGGGACGCCCAGAAAAGGCGATGAAGGTGTATGCCATCATAGACGACCAAAGCAACCGGTCCCTGGCAGGAACCAAATTCTTTGAAGCCTTCGGAATTAGTGGACCATCAGAACCCTACACCTTGAACACCTGCTCAGGCCGCATAGAGACTAACGGCAGAAGAGCCCGGGGATTCATTGCTTCTCCTATCAACGGGAAGACTGAAATACCTCTACCAACGCTCGTTGAATGTGACCAAATACCCAGCCACAGGAGTGAAATTCCTACCCAGAAGCTGCACTTCATCAGCCACACCTGAAACACCTCGCGAGCGTTATCCCACCTATAGATAACAACGCGGACATTCTACTCCTGCTCGGCAGAGACAACCTGAGGGTACACAAGGTGCGACAACAGTGCAACGGACCTGACTATGCACCATACGCCCAGAGACTGGACTTGGGATGGGTAGTCATAGGAAATGTGTGTGTTGATCGATCAGAAATCGACTCCTTCAGGACCTACGTGCACGGAGATGGGCGCACAACCTGCCTAAGACCATGTCCTCATCACCATGAAGTGAAGGAGAAGCCCCCAGACTCAATACAGCTACCTGATGTCGCTTCTTCCCTGCGTACCGACAACTTAGGAAGATCAGTCTTTCACGCAACCTATGGTCTCCGAAGAACCACGTCAGAGGGAGAGTCCGAGTATGGCACAGACGCGAGAGACTTTGTTGAAAAAGACTTTTACGTAGATGACGGGCTCAAATCACTACCCACTGAGGAAGCAGCCATTGATTTGCTCAAAAGGACCCAAGGTCCAGAGTTCCTGCTGAGACAGTCGGAGGAAGCTGTCCAGGAAAACTTCAGCATCCTAGATCCAGATAATGATCCAGATGTCCGAACTGAAGTCAACACCCTGGCCACCAGTGCAGAGGAAGCTTCCAACCTCGGATGCCAACGTTTTGAACGTTTCTCCAGCTGGACAAGACTCGTCCGGACTGTCGCCAGGTTAGTGCACATCGCCAGATGTTATTGTACAGACCTAAAAAACAGAGACTGTCATCGCTGGCATGTGTGCCACAAACCCCTTTCTGCTGAGGACATCTCCCATGGTGAGTCCCTCATAATACGCCACCTCCAACAGAGCGAATTCGCCACCGAATGGAACTGTTTACACAACAAACAGCAGATTCCACTTAGAAGCCCTCTAGCCAATCTAAACCCGATTATGGACAGTTTTGGCTTACTTAGAGTCGGCGGTCGTTTAAATCAGGCTCGTTTCGGAGTCGCAGAACAAAATCCTCTCATCATTCCCAACAAACACCACGTTACAGTCTTGCTGATCCGACATCACCATGAAAGGACTGAACACCAAGGCAGACAGATCACAGAGGGCGCCGTACGGTCGGCAGGCCTTTGGATCATTGGAATGAAGAGACGTGTAGCACAAATACTCCATGATTGTGTGCATTGTCGCAAAACGAGAGGAAGGCAACTGTGCCAACAAATGGCTGATCTGCCTGCAGACAGACTTTCTATGGAACCACCTTTCACCTACGTGGGCCTAGACGTGTTCGGACCATGGATGGTATCTTCACGCAGAACTCGTAGCAGCCGAGCAGACAATAAGCGGTGGGCTGTGCTATTCACCTGCATGAGTGTTCGAGCCGTTCACATTGAGGTGTTAGAATCCATGGATACTTCCTGCCTGATCAATGCCTTAAGGAGGTTCTTTGCCATTAGAGGACCAGTAAAGCAGCTGAGGTCCGACCGTGGCAGCAACTTCGTCGGTGCATGTAGAGAGCTGAACATCGACACCAAGCCAATCCAAGACCAGCTAGCAGACAAGGGTTGCACCTGGATCTTCAATTCTCCTCACAGTTCTCACATGGGGGGCTCCTGGGAGAGGATGATAGGGATCTCACGCAACATCCTGAACTCCATGCTAAAGGACGTTAACTCCTCAAGACTCACGCACGAGACTCTAGTCACTCTTTTAGCCGAAGTCTCAGCCATCATCAATTCGAGACCCCTCGTGCCCGTGACAATGGATCCAGAGGTACCAACCATGCTGACTCCCACCATCCTTCTTACTCAAAAAATTGACAACGCGGTAATTCCCAGCGGAGACTTCACTCACGCCAACACCTACCAAAGACACTGGAAACGAGTCCAATATTTGGCCGACTACTTCTGGAATCGATGGAGAAAGGAATACCTCACCGTTCTTCAAGGAAGAAGGAAGTGGCGACATCCCAAGCCAAATATCAAGGAAGGGGACCTGGTCCTTATGAAAGATCAGACCACCCAAAGAACTGACTGGCCTCTGGGACTTGTTACTAAGACACTACCTAGCCAGGACGGCAATGTGCGGAAGGTGGAGCTAAGGGTCTTCAGGAAAGGTGAGACGAAGACCTTTGCAAGGCCGATCCACGAACTCATTCTGCTGTTGCCCGTAGAGAGCGCCACTACGGGATGAACGCTTCCGGACCTGAACTTTAGCCGTTTTCTTCTCATTTTGGTTTTGAATTTGAATTGTTGTATTAACATGCCCTTCGTTTTAGGTATTGTTATGGACTAATAGTGGAATCCCCAAAGTGAATTCCAGACGGGGAGTGTGCTGTTTCAATCCTGTTTTATAGTTTAATCTGATTATATCTTTGATGCTTGTCTCTGCTGCCACCTGCTGGCTAGACCTTTCAATTCTTTCTGCCTTTCCTTGTCCAGCCTATGGGGGTGTGGCTCCTGCACGTGCTATTGTCTCTTCCTGTTTTGCCCAGTCATTAGGAGACATCTTTACTGCAGAGAGTTCCATTCTCATAGAGCTGGAGAAGCAAAGTTTTTTGACCCACAAGTAGCGACTGCAGAGACAAGCTTCATGCAAGATTTCAATGCCATGTTTTGGATCATTCATCTATGGAATAAACCAGCATTGTTTTCATCCTAACGTGTGTACACTTATCTGAGACGCTGCTCCGGGTCCTGTCTGCCCTCTTATTGGAAGTACAAAGGTAAGAAGGAACTCTCATCCTAGTATACAACCAGCATGCCTTTGTCGCCTTTAAGTGGGAACAGAACACAGCTGCAATATGAGAGTTTCCACATCCAAATCGGAGAAAGGGTTTAGGAATCATAGCTCTGTAATGCATAGCCTCCTCTTTTTCAAGGGACCAAAAGTAATTGGACAATGGACTCTAAGGGCTGCAATTAACTCTGAAGGCGTCTCCCTCGTTAACCTGTAATCAATGAAGTAGTTAAAAGGTCAGGGGTGGATTCCAGGTGTGTGGTTTTGCATTTGGAAGCTGTTGCTGTGACCAGACAACATGTGGTCAAAGGAACTCTCAATTGAGGTGAAGCAGAACATCCTGAGGCTGAAAAAAAAGAAAAAATCCATCCGAGAGATAGCAGACATGCTTGGAGTAGCAAAATCAACAGTTGGGTACATTCTGAGAAAAAAGGAATTGACTGGTGAGCTTGGGAACTCAAAAAGGCCTGGGCGTCCACGGATGACAACAGTGGTGGATGATCGCCGCATACTTTATTTGGTGAAGAAGAACCCGTTCACAACATCAACTGAAGTACAGAACACTCTCAGTGAAGTAGGTGTATCTGTCTCTAAGTCAACAGTAAAGAGAAGACTCCATGACAGTAAATACAAAGGGTTCACATCTAGATGCAAACCATTCATCAATTCCAAAAATAGACAGGCCAGAGTTAAATTTGCTGAAAAACACCTCAAGAAGCCAGCTCAGTTCTGGAAAAGTATTGTATGGACAGATGAGACAAAGATCAACCTGTACCAGAATGATGGGAAGAAAAAAGTTTGGAGAAGAAAGGGAACGGCACATGATCCAAGGCACACCACATCCTCTGTAAAACATGGTGGAGGCAACGTGATGGCATGGGCATGCATGGCTTTCAATGGCACTGGGTCACTTGTGTTTATTGATGACATAACAGCAGACAAGAGTAGCCGGATGAATTCTGAAGTGTACCGGGATATACTTTCAGCCCAGATTCAGCCAAATGCTGCAAAGTTGATTGGACGGCGCTTCATAGTACAGATGGACAATGACCCCAAGCATACAGCCAAAGCTACCCAGGAGTTCATGAGTGCAAAAAAGTGGAACATTCTGCAATGGCCAAGTCAATCTCCAGATCTAAACCCAATTGAGCATGCATTTCACTTGCTCAAATCCAGACTTAAGACGGAAAGACCCACAAACAAGCAAGACCTGAAGGCTGCGGCTGTAAAGGCCTGGCAAAGCATTAAGAAGGAGGAAACCCAGCGTTTGGTGATGTCCATGGGTTCCAGACTTATTAGGCTGGCTTCACACTTGCAGATGCATCTGCAGCGTTTTGCAGATGCATCTGCAAGTATCAGCATGCAGACCGCGGCCCCTATGTTTATAATAGGGCGCACCGCGGTCTGAAAAACTCTCATTCATTGCTATATGTGAAGCGTCCGCAGGCGGATGCCTGCTGACAGATCACACTCTCCCGCCCGCACCATGGACGCGACATCTCGCGTCCATGGTGCGGGCGGGAGAGTGTGATCTGTCAGCAGGCATCCGCCTGCGGACGCTTCACATATAGCAATGAATGAGAGCTTTCAGACCGCGGTGCGCCCTATTATAAACATAGGGGCCGCGGTCTGCATGCTGATACTTGCAGATGCATCTGCAAAACGCTGCAGATGCATCTGCAAGTGTGAAGGCAGCCTTAAGGCAGTGATTGCCTCCAAAGGATTCGCAACAAAATATTGAAAATAAAAATATTTTGTTTGGGTTATGTTTATTTGTCCAATTACTTTTGACCTCCTAAAATGTGGAGTGTTTGTAAAGAAATGTGTACAATTCCTACATTTTCTATCAGATACTTTTGTTCAACCCTTCAAATTAAACGTTATAATCTGCACTTGAATTCTGTTGTAGAGGTTTCATTTCAAATCCAATGTGGTGGCATGCAGAGCCCAACTCGCGAAAATTGTGTCACTGTCCAAATATTTCTGGCCCTAACTGTATATACAAGGTTTAAGGACATATATACCAGAATGTGCCCAGGATGGGGAACATGTATAAATAATCTTATATATGTGTCCCTACTATGTACTGTGTAATGGATGTGTCTGACTGTACAGGGACATGGTCTGATCATACCATATTTCCTGTGCTGAGATAATCTTATGTATGTGTCCCTGCTATGTACTGTGTAATGGATGTGTCTGACCATGCAGGGACATGGTCTGATCATACCACATCTCCTGTGCTGAGATAATCTTATGTATGTGTCCCTGCTATGTACTGTGTAATGGATGTGTCTGACCATACAGGGACATGGTCTGATCATACAACATCTCCTGTGCCGAGATAATCTTATATATGTGCTCCTGCTATTTACTGTGTAATGGATGTGTATGACCATACAGGGATATGGTCTGATCATACAACATCTCCTGTGCTGAGATAATCTTATATATGTGCTCCTGCTATGTACTGTGTAATGGATGTGTATGACCATACAGGGACATGGTCTGATCATACCACATCTCCTGTGCTGAGATAATCTTATAGATGTGTCCCTGCTATGTATTGTGTAATGGATGTGTCTGACCATACAGGTATACATATAATCCGCTGCACACTACACACTAAGATACAAGTATAAGGTATAGCATAATGGCTAATTAATCAATCTGATTCTAACCTCTACAACATGGGCAAGACCAAAGAGCTTTGTAAGGATGTCAGGGAAAAGATCGTAGACCTGCACAAGGCTGGAATGGGCTACAAAAAGTAAATAATACGCTGGGTGAAAAGGAGACAACTGTTGGTGCAATAGTAAGAAAACGGAAGAAATACAAATTGAGGTTAATCCATATCGATCTGGGGCTCGTTGTAAAATCTCACCTCGTGGGGTATTCAGGATCATGAGGAAGGTGAGAGATCAGCCCAAAACTACACGGGGGGAACTTGTTAATGATCTCAAGGCAGCTGGGACCACTGTCTCCAAGAAAACCATTAGTACCACATTACACCGTTCTGGATTAAAGTCCTGCAGTGCCTGAAATGTTCCACTGCTCAAGAAGACACGTGTGCAGAGTGGGACCACTGAATTAGATTCTTGGAGAAAAACACAGTACCACTGTGCACCACAAGGTGGCACAAGAAATCTAAAGCTGCGTAATTATTAATATAACTAGATGGGTGCCCGAAGCACAATGCATCGGGATTCTAGCAGAGCGAGTCTCTGACTCGCAATGGCCGCTTCGCGGCCAATGCTTCGCGCTGCTAAGGCGACTCGCCATGCCCGCTGCGCGGCCAATGCTTCGTTCGTATCCACATGACCACGCTGACTCGCAGCGAGAGCGGTCTCAAAAGGGGCAAAAAACCCATTCGTGATTATATAATAGATACAGTAGTTCCAGTAGAGAATTAATACATTACAATAATAGGAAACAATACAATAAGCATAAAATCAATGTAAAAAATACAGTACAATAGATAAAACAGAAAATAAGGGTGACCCTGCTCAAGAGCTTTCAATCTACGAGATAGGGGTTATACAAGGTACAGGGGCTTATAACACTGATGGTCCAGGCATCTTGAGGAAATGGGGCATAGAAATAAAGTTGCATGAATGGTCATCAGACAGTCTGTGTACACTTTTTGATTTGGTGGAGTTTGTAGAAGAGTAATGTCTAGAGGGATAGCCCATTCACTGTCTACAGTACAAAGGACTTCTATTAGGGAGTATGATAGGCCGCCTTAAAAAGATGCGTTTTTTAGGGATCGTCTGAAGTCATGCAAGTTGTGGATAGTCCTGATTTCTTGGGGTAGAGCATTCCAGAGGATTGGTGCAGCTCTGGAGAAGTCTTGGAGCCGGGAGTGGGAGGATCGGATTATTACAGATGTCAGTCGAAGGTCATTTGAGGAACGTAGAGCGCGAGTGGGGTGATAGACAGAGATGAGGGAGGAGATGTAGGGGGGTGCTGCACTGTGAAGAGCTTTGTGGGTGAGAACAAGCAATTTGAACTTTATCCTGCAGTGTATAGGCAGCCAGTGCAATGACTGGCACAGAGCAGAGGCATCTGAGTAACGATTGGCCAGATGGGTGATCCTGGCTGCTGCATTAAGGATGGATTGTGGAGGGGAAAGTTTAGAGAGGGGGAGGTCGATTAATAGAGAATTGCAATAATCAAGGCGGGAATGGATTAGGGCCACGGTGAGGGTTTTTGTTGTTTCCATGGTGAGAAAGGGGCAGACGATAGAGATGTATTTCTGGTGTAAGCGACAAGAACGGACGAGAGATTGTACATAGAAGGTGAAGGAGAGATCGGTGTCAGACAGCGAGCCTGCTGCCTAGGAGTTATCGTGGTGCCGCACACTGAGAGAGAGATATCAGATTTAGGGAAGTTAGTGGAGGGCAGGAGCAAAAGAAGTTCAGTTTTGGAGAGGTTGAGTTTTAAATAGAGAGCGGACATGATAGTGGAAACAGCAGCTAGACAGTCATTGGTGTTCTTTAATACCGCAGGGGTAAGGCCAGGGGCTGAAGTGTATAGTTGTGTGTCATCAGCATAAAGATGGTGCTGAAAGCCAAATCTGCTGATGGTCTGTCCAATAGGGGCTGTGTAGAGAGAGAAGAGAAGAGGGCCAAGGACTGAACCCTGAGGGACCCCAATAGTGAGAGGAAGAGGGGAGGAAGTGGAGCCAGTGAATGATACACTGAAAGAATGGTCAGAAAGATAGGAAGAGAACAGACACCTTGGAACAAGAGAACCCAGTGTACGGACAGACACCTTGGAACAAGAGAACCCAGTGTACGGACAGACACCTTGGAACAAGAGAACCCAGTGTACGGACAGACACCTTGGAACAAGAGAACCCAGTGTACGGACAGACACCTTGGAACAAGAGAACCCAGTGTACGGACAGACACCTTGGAACAAGAGAACCCAGTGTACGGACAGACACTTTGGAACAGGAGAACCCAGTGTACGGACAGACACCTTGGAACAAGAGAACCCAGTGTACGGACAGACACCTTGGAACACGAGAACCCAGTGTACGGACAGACACCTTGGAACACGAGAACCCAGTGTACGGACAGACACCTTGGAACACGAGAACCCAGTGTACGGACAGACACCTTGGAACAAGAGAACCCAGTGTACGGACAGACACCTTGGAACAAGAGAACCCAGTGTACGGACAGACACCTTGGAACACGAGAACCCAGTGTACGGACAGACACCTTGGAACACGAGAACCCAGTGTACGGACAGACACCTTGGAACAGTAGAAAATAGTATACAGACAACTTGACACAGCAGAGCCTAGTATGTGGACAGGAACCATGGAATGGCAGATTTTAGTTGTTGGACAAGCACCATGGAATAGTAGAACAAAGTATGCAGTCAGGTACCTTGGAACAAAAGACACAGCTATGCAGCTAGACAATGTGAAGCAGCAGAGCCGGCTACATCAGAAGATAGAGCTGCATGAAGTAGCAGCACTGGTTTTGCATGGAGGTTCAATTGGAGTAGAAGAGTCCAGCGGAACAGCAGAGCTGGGTCTGTTAGGAGGCACATTTGAAGAGGCATTGTCCAACATTATAACAGAGTTGGGTTTGTCAGAAGACTCACTTGGAGTTTGTCTGGTGAGGGGAATTGGAGTAGCAGAGCCAGCGGAAAAGCAGGGCTGGGTTCGTCAGTAGGAACACTTGAAATAGCATTACCCAACCCAACATAATAGCAGATTTGGGTTAGTCCAAAGACTCACTAGGAATAGGTGAGAGCCCAATGGAATAGCAGACCAAGGTTTGTCAGGAGGAATATTTGAAGTAGTCACCCAACATAATAGCAGAGCTGGGTTTGCCTGAAGACACTAGACATAGCAGAGCCAAGCGAAACAGCAGAGCTGGGTTTGTCAGAACGAATATTCGAAATAGCATTGCCCAACATAATAACAGAGCTGGTTTTGTCTGAAAACACACGAGGCATAGCAAAGCCCAGCGGAAGAGATGGGTTTGTCATGAAGCACCTGATATGAGAAGATCTACTAGCCCTGTGGAATTGTGGTGGAGAAAACACATAACTACCTGAATACCTAGAAGACCAGAGAGTGTAACATCAGAGGTGCAGCAAGGTAACCCAACACACAACAGGAGCCAGCCACCAGGGACAGGGGACCAGAGCCCGGTGCTGGAGCCGGGACAGGGGACCAGAGCCCGATGCTGGAGCCAGGACAGGGGACCAGAGCCCGGTGCTGGAGCCGGGACAGGGGACCAGAGCTCGGTGCTGGAGCCGGGACACGGGACCAGAGCTCGGTGCTGGAGCCGGGACAGGGAACCAGAGCCCGGTGCTGGAGCCGGGACAAGGGACCAGAGCCCGGTGCTGGAGCCGGGACAGGGGACCAGAGCCCGGTGCTGGAGCTGGGACAGGGGACCAGAGCCCGGTGCTGTAGCCGGGACAGGGGACCAGAGCCCGGTGCTGGAGCCGGGACAGGGGACCAGAGCCCGGTGCTGGAGCCGGGACAGGGAACCAGAGCCCGGTGCTGGAGCCGGGACAGGGGACCAGAGCCCGGTGCTGGAGCCGGGACAGGTGACCAGAGCCCGGTGCTGGAGCCGGGACAGGGGACCAGAGCTCGGTGCTGGAGCCGGGACAGGTATCACTAAGATAAGATCATTTCTAAAGAAAAGGGGGAAAGGCTGGAGGACGCAGGAGGAAGAAAATATAGAGGACCCGACCCATATAGTCCACCCCGTAGCTCACTCCAAGTACTGCTCTCATTTCTGAACTTTTTTCGGTCGTCAAGCATCCAATCTCTCAAGTGAAGGTGTGGCTGGATCCAGCATGGCACTGCCTTCACTTTATATGGGAAAACCCAGCCGGTTGGTTCCTTTTAGATAAAATGATTTATGACGTTATTTATCAAAATAAACATGAAAAATTTGTGGACAGAATAGTGATGTGACACAATGTCAAGTAATCATTAGCAATAACATCACATTTTATGACAAAGTTTACACTGAAGACGATGTACGGGGAAGAGGATAGTCATATATAGAGGATGTACGGGGAAGAGGATAATCACATATAGAGGACGAACAGGGAAGAGGATAGTCACATATAGAGGACGAACGGGGAAGAGGATAGTCACATATAGAGTATGAACGGGGAAGAGGATAGTCACATATAGAGAATGAACGGGGAAGAAGATAGTTACATATAGAGGATGTACGGGGAAGAGGATAGTCACATATAGAGAATGAACGGGGAAAGAGGATAGTTACATATAGAGAATGAACGGGGAAAGAGGATAGTCACGTATAGAGGATGAACGAGAGAGAGGATAGTCACATATAGAGAATGAACGGGGAAAGAGGATAGTCACATATAGAGGATGTACAGGGAAGAGGATAGTCACGTATAGAGGATGAACGAGAGAGAGGATAGTCACATATAGAGGATGTACAGGGAAGAGGATAGTCACATATAGAGGATGTACAGGGAAGAGGATAGTCACATATAGAGAATGAACGGGGAAAGAGGATAGTCACATATAGAGGATGTACGGGGAAGAGGATAGTCACATATAGAGGATGTATGGAGGAGTATAGTCACATATAGAGAATGAACGGGGAAAGAGGATAGTTACATATAGAGAATGAACGGGGAAAGAGGATAGTTACATATAGAGGATGTACGGGGAAGAGGATAGTCACATATAGAGAATGAACGGGGAAAGAGGATAGTCACATATAGAGGATGTACAGGGAAGAGGATAGTCACGTATAGAGGATGAACGAGAGAGAGGATAGTCACATATAGAGGATGTACAGGGAAGAGGATAGTCACATATAGAGGATGTACAGGGAAGACAATAGTCACATATAGAGGATGAACGGGGAAGAGGATAGTCAAATATAGAGGATGGTGACCAGAAAAATGCCCACAGGAAAAATGCCCACAGGAAAATTGCCCACATGAAAAATGCCCACAGGAAAATTGCCCACATGGAAAATTGCCCACACGGAAAATTGCCCACATGGAAAATTGCCCACACGGAAAATAGCCCACATGGAAAATTGCCCACATGGAAAATTGCCCACATGGAAATTTGCCCACACAGAAATTTGCCCACATGGAAAATTGCTAATTGCAGTATCACAAAGTTTCAGATCTCTGATATTTGAGGTGCAAAGTGAGGATGTTCACCTGATATGTGAAAAATGCCCACAGACATGAATGCCAACAGGAAAACAGGACTGAAGAATAATATAGAATTTTAGGTTATATGCTCTGCAAGACGAGGAATGGTATAGAGGTGTAAGTGAGATGCTTTGCAGGACTGCAGATGGTATAGAGGTGTAGGTGAGATGCTCTGCAAGATGGGGATGGTATAGAGGTGTAGGTGAGATGCTCTGCAAGACAGGGGATGGTATAGAGGTGTAGGTGAGATGCTCTGCAAGATAGGGATGGTATAGATGTGTAGGTGAGATGCTTTGCAGGACTGCGGATGGTATAGAGGTGTAGGTGAGATGCTCTGCAAGATGGGGATGGTATAGAGGTGTAGGTGAGATGCTCTGCAAGACAGGGGATGGTATAGAGGTGTAGGTGAGATGCTCTGCAAGATAGGGATGGTATAGATGTGTAGGTGAGATGCTCTGCAAGATGGGGATGGTATAGAGATGTAGGTGAGATGTTCTGCAAGATGGGGATGGTATAGATGTGTAGGTGAGATGCTCTGCAAGATGGGGATGGTATAGAGGTGTAGGTGAGATGCTCTGCAGAACTGTGGGATAGTATAGAGGTGTAGATGAGATGCTCTGCAAGATGGGGGATGGTATAGAGGTGTAGGTGAGATGCTCTGCAGAACTGGGGGATAGTATAGAGAAGTAGGTGAGATGCTCTGCAGAAAAGGGAACAGTATAGGTGTAGGTGACATGCTCTGCAGGGTAGGATAATAAAGAATTATAGGTGAGATGCTCTGCAGGGCAGGGGAATAGTATAGAGGTGTAGGAGAGATGCTCTGCAGAACAGGGAACAGTATAGGTGTAGGTGAGATGCTCTGCAGGGCAGTGGGATAGCATAGAGGTATAGGTGAGATGTCATGCAATACAAGGGAATAGTATAGAGGTGTAGGTGAGGTGCTCTGCAGGGCAGGGGGATAGTATAGAGGTATAGGTGAGATGACATGCAATACAAGGGAATAGTATAGAGGTGTAAGGTGAGATGCTCTGCAGGGCAGTGGGATAGTATAGAGGTATAGGTGAGATGCTCTGCAGGGCAGGGGGATAATATAGAGGTGTAGGTGAGAAGCTCTGCAGGGCAGGGGGATAGTATAGAGGTATAGGTCACATGGATGTCACACTGATGGTAGCTGATAAAAAAATGCATAATTGCATCACACTCGTACCACAGTCGCATGACCATACGGAAAGCACTCACGCGACTGTCAATCATCAAAATCCCTCTGATAATGCAAACCTTAAGGCCGCGTTACACACAGCGATATCGCTAACGATATCTCTGCAATGTCACAGGTTTTGTGACGTTGCAGCGACCTCACTAGCAAAGTCGCTGCGAGTGACATGCCGCAGCAATCAACGATGAGCTCACTGATTGCTAGTCGCTGCGGATTGGCAGGGACCATTTTCCCATCGTTGGTCTCTCGCTGTCCAGCATCCATCGGCATGTGTGACAGGGGAACGACCAGCAATCCCCATTCTGCGCCCGAGACGTTGAGCGATCCCAGTGAGCGTCAGGGGACGCAGCATCGGTATGTGGATCACCCAGTGTGACTGCAGACCGGCGATCACATAGCGATGTTACAGCGATCCCGGCCAGGTCGGATTGCTGGTGGGATCGTTGAAACATCGCTATGTGTAACGGGGCCTTTAGTGTGCCTGTACCTTATAGGTGAGATGTTCTGCAGGCAGAAGAATGGTATAGAATTATAGGTGAGATGCTGTGCAGCAAAGAAGAATGTCAGCGGAAATTGCCCACTAGGATGATAATGTATTAGACCTGCAGTCCCATGTAACTCCACAGATAATCCAGTGATACTCCTGTGAGTACAGATAACAGTGATGGCTCCTCTCTCTGAATCTGCTGCTGGTTCGGTTCTGCTGTTTTGGGCTGGTGGGAGGGAGGAGTAAGGCAGAATCACTGATGGTACCTTTACACGCCGCGACGGCAGGCTGGATACATCGCGCTACAAGCTACAATTGTAGCTTGTAGCGTCCATATCGCCTGTAGTAGCGGCGTCTGAAGAGGCGACGCTACAGCCGGCGACAGATACATCTGTTTATGGTCTCTGCTCATAAACTTAAGGCAACATCGCCGATTGTAGCGAGCTGTATCGGCGTGTAAAGAAGCAACGGAAGGCAACTCTGGACACCCGGCGATGTGGCTGCCATGTATCTAAGGCGTGACACAGTCGCCATGTTACCGCGCCCCATCTGCGATCATTGGAGGTCGCTCCTGCTTTATGATTGGTAGTCGCAGCATAGGGCGGGATATTTAAGGAGCTGACCAGTCACACTACACAATTACTCGAGCGTGCTGTATTAATCAGCCTCCTGCGATGCCTGGCCAATCCTGATGATATTGCGCTGTCCTATCATCGTACGGACGGCTCGTAATCCAAGATTGTTGCACGCCTATGTGCTATCCCTGCTGCACCGGGTCCGCCCATAGTAGCTTGTTGGAGCGGTGTGTAAACATGGTACGCTACGCTACAGCTGGCTACTTGACACACCCGGCGATGTAGCTAGCTATAGATGTAGCGTGGCGTAGCGCACCTTATGGCGGCGTGTAAAGAGGGTGCGTTGACCGTTTGTAGCCGTTCGGCCGTGCTCGTGCACGTGAAGTAGCGCGATGTATCCAGCCTGCCGTCGCGGCGTGTAAAGGTACCCTCAGAGATGAGAGCAGACTGGATCTATCTATTGCAGATAATGACCGACTGCTACAAACCACAGATCTTCAGCATTTCTGTACTAGGTCAACTGTAATTCACAAGATGATCACAGATCATGTGAATCCTCACCTGCACCTCAAATATCAGAGATCTGAAACTTTGTGATGCTGCAAATGGCAGTTTTCTGTGTGGGCAATTTTCCATGTGGGCAAATTTCCGTGGCATTCTGTGGCAATTTTCCAGTGTGGGCAATTTTCCTGTGGGCAATTTTCCGATGTGGGCAATTTTCCGTGTGGGCAAATTTCCATGTGGGCAATTTTCCGTGTGGGCAATTTTCCGTGTGGGCAATTTTCCATGTGGGCAATTTTCCGTGTGGGCAATTTTCCATGTGCGCAATTTTCTGTGTGGGCAATTTTCCGTGTGGGCAATTTTCCATGTGCGCAATTTTCCGTGTGGGCAATTTTCTGTGTGGGCAAATTTCTGTGTGGGCAATTTTCCGTGTGGGCAATTTTCCGTGTGGGCAATTTTCTGTGTGGGCAAATTTCTGTGTGGGCAATTTTCCGTGTGGGCAATTTTCCGTGTGGGCAATTTTCCATGTGGGCAATTTTCCGTGTGGGCAATTTTCTTGTGGGCAATTTTCTTGTGGGCATTTTTCCTGTGGGCAATTTTCCTGTGGGCATTTTTCAGGGAACCATAGAGGATGAACGGGGAAAGAGGATAGTCACATATAGAGGATGAACGAGAGAGAGGATAGTCACATATAGAGGATGAATGGGGAAGAGGATAGTCACATATAGAGGATGAACGGGGAAAGAGGATAGTCACATATAGAGGATGAACGAGAGAGAGGATAGTTACATATAGAGGATGAATGGGGAAGAGGATAGTCACACATAGAGGATGAACAGGGAAGAGGATAGTCACATATAGAGGATGTACAGGGAAGAGGATAGTTACATATAGAGGATTATTGGGGAAGAGGATAGTCACATATAGAGGATATACGGGGAAGAGGATAGTCACATATAGAGGATGTATGGAGGAGTATAGTCACACATAGAGGATGTATGGGGAAGAGGATAGTCACATATAGAGGATGTGCGGGGAAGAGGATAGTCACATATAGAGGATATACGGGGAAGAGGATAGTCACATATAGAGGATATACGGGGAAGAGGATAGTCACATATAGAGGATGTATGGAGGAGTATAGTCACACATAGAGGATGTATGGGGAAGAGGATAGTCACATATAGAGGATGTGCGGGGAAGAGGATAGTCACAGGAGAAATGATCAGTCAATCCGGCCGAGGACAGAATGTCTATAGAATGAGTCAAGTCTCTGTGAAATGAGCTAATAAATGTTTTGACTGATACGGGAACATAAATCCCAATGATGAGCCGGAGCCGCTCGCTGGATGTGACTCACAGGATCCAGTAAGTAGAAACAAACCGGGATTCCAGACGTCTCACAAACCATCACAGGTGATTACGATAGTGACAGCCCGCAGGCTCTGAAACCTGTCACCCTGCCAGTGCCAGCTCGGGGACGGGCGGCTGTACATCATGTATAGGAATATTCATTATGTCAATGCAGAAGGATTACCAGATCCGCTCCATCATCTGCGCTCTATTACAAGAGATTTCTTCCTAAAACCACTGACTTGACTTCCATCATTTCCTAGGCTGTCTTCACACTGGATACTAGCTGTGCGCTAATGCAGTGACATCCAGTGAAACAGTCACCAAGCTTTTGCTACCCCATCTGAGAGCAGCATGATGTAGGGACTGAGAGCCTGATTTCAGTGATGTGTCATTTACTTTGCTGTGGTTTTGATAAAATCCCGGTTTTCTCTGCTGTAGATGTAGCAGTGCTCAGAATGCTGAGCTGTGTATAGCCCTGCCCACACCATTGATTAGCAGCTTCCGGTGTATGCTGTGCATAGGCAGAAATCTGCCAATCAGTGGTGGAGGCAGGGTTACAGAGGGCAGGAGACTACATGGCGGCAGGTTTACAAGATCTCGAGTGATAATCTCCTGCTGATAAAACTGTGATTTTATCAAAATGACAGCAAGATGGAATCAGGGTGTCTATCTTTACATTGCTGCTCTAAAGTCTGGTGACAGATTCTCATTGAGAGGTTGGAAATTGGGGAAAGTGTTTATTACAATACCCACTGGCCGGATGATTGTAGGGGACCCATAGAAATGTCACAACAGGACGATTATCCAGTGATGGCGCCCCTGATTGTTCACCCCTGTCTGTGGAGATACAGTACTGTACAAGTGATCACAGGTTCACACCTCCAAGGGGGACCAATCTACTATATAAAGCCCTATCCACTCTGTGTGTCCGTCTGTAAGTTTACCATGAAAATGGCGCCACCTATAGGACATAATGTAAGTTACAGCTGGAGGCGTAATTACCGCGTTTTTCGGCCACGCTACTTAGCACAGGTAAACAAATGCACTAATGCACTGCGTACACACACCGCACAGGAGGATGTGATGTCACATGGGGGGAGCAGGAATCCTGTGTTCCTCTCCCGTGTGACATGTCGGCCCAGGAGTTTTGCCTTTACAGTGTATCTGTGTAAAGCAAAATAAAAGTTAACAAAAGGTATTAAAAAATATAATATTTACTTGTCCGCCGGCTGTCCCGGGACCCAAGGGGAAGATGTCCGCTTGCTGCAAGGACCTTAAAGATGTGATTGGCCGAAACCGATCAGCTGATGTGCCACGTGACTTCATTAGCTGATCGTGACGTGCCACATCAGCTGATCGGTTTAAAACGGCTGCTGACACCGAACAGCTGATGTGTCACCTGACAACAGCTGAGCGGTTCACCCGGACTTCATCAGAGTTCATGCTTGACATATGAACTTTCCCACGGCCAGTGCTCAGCCTGTGACTGCTACAGCTCCACCAGCAGACGTGTGTGTCACCTGGTAGAGATGTAGCAGAGCTGAAGATCTTTTCCTCTGCACTACGTCGGAGGGAGGGGGGGGGTTCTTTTCTTTAATAAAGATGGAGTCACTAATTGTCTTGTGTTTTACTTCTAATAAAAATCTTTTTCTCTGTGTTGTGTTTTTTTTTTAAATCTGATTACTAAAAATTCATGGTGACCATGTCTAATATTGGCGTGACCCCATGAATCTTGGGCTTAGGGCCAGCTGATAATACAAAGCTGGCCCTAACCCCTTTATTACCCAGCAGGCCAACCGGCACCTGGGCCGCTGGAAGAATTGAATACAACGTCAGAAGATGGCGATTCTATGAATGCGCCATTTTCTAGGGCATCTGTGGACTGCAATTTGCAGTGGGGAGGCAGAAAGCTTGGGCCACATTGCGCTGTGGATTACAGCCCTCAGCTGCCTGGAAGAAGAGAGCGCACAGGGGGAAAGAGACAGTAAACAGGGGAGAGAGAGCGGACGGGGAGGAAAGAGAGAGCACAAGGGGGGAGAGAGCACACAGGAATAAGAAACAACACAAGGGGAAAGAGAGTGCACAGGGATAAGTGACAACACGAGGGGAGAGCGCACAGGGGGAAAGAGATAGTGCACAGGGAAGACAGAGTGGACGGGGAGGAAAGAGGCAGTGCACTGGGGAGAGAGAGCACACAGGGGGAAAGAGGCAGTGCACTGGGGAGAGAGAGCACACAGGGAAAAGAGACAACACAAGGGGAGAGCTCATAGGGGGAAAGAGACAGTGCACAGGGGAGAGGGAGCGGACGGGGAGGAAAGAGACAGCACAAGGGGGGAGAGAGCACACAGGAATAAGAAACAACACAAGGGGAAAGAGAGTGCACAGGGATAAGTGACAACACGAGGGGAGAGAGCACAGGGGGAAAGAGATAGTGCACAGGGAAGAGAGAGCGGACGGGGAGGAAAGAGGCAGTGCACTGGGGAGAGAGAGCACACAGGGGGAAAGAGGCAGTGCACTGGGGAGAGAGAGCACACAGGGATAAGAGACAACACAAGGGGAGAGCGCATAGGGGGAAAGAGACAGTGCACAGGGGAGAGTGGACGGGGAGGAAAGAGACAGCACAAGGGGAGAATGAGCACACAGGGATAAGAGACAACACAAGGGGAGAGTGCACCGGGGAGAGAGAGCACACAGGGATAAGAGACAACACAAGGGGAGAGCGCACAGGGGGAAAGAGACAGTGCATGAGGAGAGCGGAGTGGAGAAAGAGACAGCACAAGGGAGAGAGAGCAACAGCGATAAGAGACAACACAAGGGAGAGCGCACAGGTAAAGAGACAGTGCACAGGGGAGAGGGACGTGGAGGAAAGAGACAGCACAAGGGGAGAGAGAGCACACAGCGATAAGAGACAACACAAGGGGAGAGCGCACAGGGGTAAAGAGACAGTGCACAGGGGAGAGCGGATGTGGAGGAAAGAGTCAGCACAAGGGAGAGAGAGCACACAGCGTAAGAGACAACACAAGGGAGAGCGCACAGGGTAAAGAGACAACACAAGGGGAGAGGCACAGGGGGAAAGAGACAGTGCACAGGAGAGCGACGTGGAGGAAGAGTCAGCACAAGGGGAGAGAGAGCACACAGCGATAGAGACAACACAAGGGGAGAGCGCACAGGGTAAGAGACAGTGCACAGGAGAGCGATGTGGAGGAAAGAGACAGCACAAGGGGAGAGAGCAGCGCCTGCCAAGCCACGGCCTCCCCAAGCAGCAGTGGCCCCCGCCCTCCTCAGTAGTGCTGTGATTAGTAGCCAGGGTACACACATCATACTATCAGGCCCCCATATAATACACAAACACACATAGATTTGATATATTTTTTTTTAATAAAATGGTAGAATTAGTGATTTTTGGTCACTTTCACTGACTCCCTCCAAAAAGAAAATGAGATCAGGCCATTGCCCAGAGCCCAAACTGGAGATGATAGGATATCACAGCTGTACTGCAGAGAACATACAAACACTGGATTCAACTTAGTGTATTGTCTGAAAAATAAGAAAATAAACCCGTCCCCATAGACACAGCTCAGACGCCGCCCTCCTGCAGGCAGACCCCACTATGGGATATATGCACAGTCCCTCCCATCATCACATCAATAAACGGATACTAACCCACCAACAACATGGCGGCAAGTCTCTGTTTACGCGACACGTTTCACAGACGTCACTTCCCAACCATTCCCCACCGTTATTGGAGGAGTTACGTGTCAATCAATGATTTCAACCAATTAAAACACGTCTATAAAAAACACATTGTGATTGGCTAAAGGCGCCTAACAGGAAATGATGATACAAAAAACCGAGGCCACTCACCAGCCATTCCTCACCGTAATTGGAGGAGCTAACTGCCAATCAAAGATTTCAACCAATTACAACACGTCTATGAAAGAACACGTTGTGATTGGCTAAAGGCGCCTTACAGGAAATGATACAAAAAAACCGAGGCCACTCAAGAGCCATTCCTCACCGTAATTGGAGGAGATAACTGCCAATCAATGATTTCAACCAATTACAACACGTCTATGAAAACACACATTCAGATTGGATAAAGAAGACTGACCGGAAATGGTGATAGAAAAAACGACGCCAACGGCCACCGGAAGTAGACGAGGGCGGGGAGCAGTTACGTCAGGACGGAGAGATTCTTGCGGACGCCATTACTGAGGCTCTGACCAGTAACTATAGAGGAAGAAAGCTAGAGCGGCGGCGGCTCACCGTGAACACTAACGGCTGGAGCGGCGGAGGAGGCCCGGGACAGAGGAGACATCGTCCCAGGAGGAGGAGGAGGGAGACACACGGCTGAGGTGAGAGTGTGGGGCCCGGGCTGTAAGGGCCCCACTATGGCCTGTGGACAGGGCTCACTCCATACCCCTTCACCCTCAGGGCATTTCTTGTTGTTTTTCCCCTCCCCTTCTTCCAAGAGCCATAACTTTATTCCTCCATTAATACAGACATGAGGGGCGGGGCTACACGGGAGAGAAAAAACAAACTGTGTTTAAATGCTGCAGACCGGGAGAGAATGATTGACAGCGGTGGGCAGATTACACATGCAGGGGGTGTGAATCTGCCCTTGGCTGCAGCCCCTAGCCACCTCCTTAATGGCTGGAGCATGTAAGTTTTCTAAGTGTATTATCTCGGGGTACAGGGCTGCTCAAGTGCTGGGGGACCCCCTTGCCTGGATGCTGCAGACATGCTGCATCCAGTGCTGTAATTAGATCACCATTCCTGGTTTGGTGACAGGTCCTCTTTAATGCTGCACAGACTGATCGCTTCCCCTTCCTTCAATTCCCCTGTTTGGGGGTCTTATTCCCGGACCCCTGCTTCTTTTATAATCAGCTCTATGCCTATGTGGATTGTAAAAGTAATGGTTATTTCCTTAATTAACATTCCCACTGTATGGGACCAGTTCCACCCCCTGGCCAGGGGCAGGCAGCTTAGTCCCTCCCTCTAACAATTGAGAATATGCCCATCAATTTTGGGCATTTAGCCACGCCCATTGAACACATCCCTCTCCACCCACTGTGGCCTGAGGAGGATGCCCCCTCTGAGCTCTGCCCCCCCCCCTGTTCCTGCAAGGCACTCCCAGCCTTCTGTTGTAAAACTTTGCTGGAGAAATTATCACTTTCTGCCTGTGATGTTGCTGAGAGTTTGTCAGCAGGAAATGATTTAGGACAGCTTCCAGGGTCATCACAGGAGCCCGGGCTGTCAAGGTAACAGCGGAGGCCCTGTGATAACATCACGAACCTGCAAAACCGTTGAGGAACGGCGCAATCCCTGCCATGGTGCTTTGGATTGCGCTGTTGGTGAGTGACAGCAATTCAAAGAATTAGCAGCACCGATCATTGCTGTTGAGCACCTTTCACATCAGCATTTTTGCTGTTGCAGCAGATCCAGCAGCTTTGCCACATCTGTCGCGTAATGGCTCACTTGCGTCAAGCCCCATTCATTCCCTTTGGGACTTGCAGCAAGTGCGGCAGTTAAAGTTTTGCCTGATCCAGCACTTGCGTCAAGTCAGAAATAGCTGCTAGCAGTGTGTTTTTCTCCTCCTATCCACCACAACAGCCCTCAGGAGGTTGCCTCTCGGCCCTAATAGGGGGCAGGCACACATAGAGGTTAACACTATAAGTCCCACAAATCTCCAGCTTCCCCCTGAAGTCCCGAAAGAGGTTCAAATGACCCTTAGTCCAAACCGACAACTCTGATGGCTCCAATTAGCATCCTTTCATTTGTAAATGTGGCCTAAAAACCTTCAGGTCATTCAACCCGTCTCTGGGTTCCAAAGGTAGAAATATTAAATGACCCCTCTGGGACTTCTAGTGTTAAATAGCCCCTCCCAACCTCCTCATACCAGTGTTTCCTGTCCCTATGGGGCATGATGAGGTCTCCTGATGCTGTGGGCATCGCAGTCCTCTCACCTGATTTGATCGGGCTTCGGCTCCTACCTCCCTTCCTCCAGGCGATGCCGGTCTGCACCGCTCTCCTGCGCTTTCGGGCAACGCTGGGCAGGTGCCGTCCGGCCAGGGTCCTCTGTGAGCTCCCCGGCCTCCTCCCCTTTTCGGCGGTTCGCGCCCGGATGTGACGTCACGCGCTGCCGGGCAGCATCATTTCCGGCTCCGGGCGCTCTGTCCTCGCGGTGATGACGTCCACTGCGGGGACTGGCGGGAGTGAGGCACTTGGCACTGGGTGCCTTTATGTCCAGTGGCCCTCCTCTGTGCAAGGGTACTTGGTAGGGCTCCACCGACGGTAAGCCTCTGCATGTAGTGAGAGGACCATGTAGTTGTGGAGCCCGGCTCTGCCTCAGCCACAGTAAGTCCTGGGTGTGTGGTCATCCCCTCCCCACACTGGCTAGGCTTCTTTCCTTCTCTACCTGTTCTGATTTTCAGGGAGAAAAGGAGCAGGCACAAAGAAGGTCCAAATCCCAGCCCCACAAGTGCGGCGTCAGAACTCAGAAGCAGTCATCTTCCTACACATTTCTGTGCCTGTGGTGTACCGACGAAGTCCTGTGAGGACGAACAGCCGTCCCTGAGGGACAACCTGAAGGATCTCATCATATCTGAAATCCGGTCCTCCCTGGCTCCTGCTCCCCTGTCAAAACACCGGAAGATCACATCGGAGAATTCGGGCCAGAGCTCTCGGAGGCCTCAGTTTCTGACGAGGGGTTGGCAGAAGACTCTGCTTCCCCTTTGCCTAGGGAACGAGAGCTGGATACCCCCTGGAAGATATTATGTTTGGGGGTTTTAGATCTATACAGAGGTCTGTTCCCGTCCATGACAATTTGGCGGCGTTTATTCTGGAAGAATGGAAGTATCCGGATCGCCGTCCTGTGGTCCCAGCCGGGTTGAAAGGACGGTTCCCCCTAGATCCTGTGGTGTCCCCACTCTGGTCGGACGTCCCTAAAATGGCCGTCCAGATCGCTGATGTGGCTTATAACACCACCCTGCCTTTAAAGACTCATCTCAGCTTAAAGTTCCTATGGACAGGAACGCTGATGGCCTGTTTAGGCGTTCTTGGGAGTCGTCTTCCTATCTAAGTTCAGCTCACTTCTGTGCTACCTGTGTCGCCTGAAGCATGCCCCGCTGGTTGGATCAGCTGGAAGCTCACATTGCCCGGGGTACTCCTCTGGATGTCCTTCTGGCTTCTATTTCTCTGCTGCAGATGGCTTCCTGTTTTCTGGCTGATTCCTTGGCTGTGTTCATCCGAGCAGCGCCCAGGTCTATGGTGCTGTCTAATGCCACTCGCCGGGCTGTGTGGCTCCGTGCCTGGAGTGGTGACAGGGCTTCTAACTGCAAGTTGTGTTCTATTCCTTTCCAGGGCGAATACATCTTCGGACAAGTCCTGGCCCGTCTGTTGGTAGGGGCAGCTGAGCAGGAAGGCCTCCCTGAACAAAAGGCGAAGCCACGGTCCTTTCGGCCCCAACATCCTTATCGGCCGCAGGCCGCTCAGCAGCGGGACACTGAGTAGAGTGGCCGCTGGAGTTATCCCAAAAGTGGGTAAAGGGAGGAGCATCTTCTCTCTTCACCTGGATTGTAAATGAAGCCATTCCGGTACAGAGGTGGGGTGGGGGGAGGAGACTTATCACCTTCCCCCCCAGTGGCCGGTCATCTCTTCAGATCCCAGACTCTTCGCCTCCTTCGAGACGGGATGGGGATTGTGTTCTCCTCCCCTCCATGTCCGCGTGTTCTGTCTTTCCTCTCGGTCACTCCAGTCATCCCTCTGGAAGGAGGTCTAGTCCCTCCTCCACATGGGTGCTGTGGTTCCCATTCTAGTTGGGGGGTGGGGAGGGGTCATTGTTCTCGCCTGTTCTTGGTGAGGAAATCAAACGGCTCCTTTCGCACCATCATCAACTTGGATCCTCTGAACCGTCAGGTGGCATATTCCAGGTTCTTTATCAACCGGGAGATACCAACTTATTAGAGTTAATTATCTTTTTATTTGTATCAAAAAAGTTAAAATGAAGGACCAACAATTAGACAAACATATACAAATATATACAGCTCGGGAGCCTAGCACCGTATAATGTACAAGACTTTAAACAGAAAGGTCATGGATTTTTACACAATGGATTTCCATGTACGTCACCCTTCGGGTGTCACAATGTATACAGATGTTTAAACTCTAATGTCTCACTGGGAGTACCAAAAGAGGAAGCGACTTAATGGAAAGGAGAAAAGGCACATATCAAAACCAAATATGGATATCGGACAGGGTTTTGAACCTTCATATGCTAATGACCTTCCTCAGGTTAATCGGTTCCCGAAAGTCGTAAGAAATAATAAACCACCAACGCTTGACGCGTTTTGCCTTTCTCCTATATCAGAAGGCTCATCAGAAGTTTTGGGGGTTTTTTTGGAATTAATGTTAGGTGTAAAAACAAAAAATGGTCAAAGCATTAGTTTACATAATAAAAAATCTAATGATAAACATACAGACAAGAATGGTACATACTCTCATGTAAATGTATACAAAAAGCCTTCAATTAATTATACACAAACAAAATACAGAGAATATATGGTTGATCCAGTTGGTCAAAATATGTACGCTCTAAGATAGATATAATAATAAGGTCATCACTTATAGGGAGAGGCATACCTTATGATAATACGTGCCAGACAAATGGTATCTCCAATGGGCGAGAGTACCCCAAATAGGTCAATATGATAAATTGACTCTATAATTCTTCTAAGGGAATCAATCAAAGAACATAAATCTCTCTAAATATAGTGCATATAATGTGTAGTAGTTAGAAAAAAGAGAGACTGCTGGAGGCTTGTGAAAAAGTCTTACCAGGGTATCTATTGTATCATCATAAGGTTGGGCATCCAAGGGATGGGCATCGAGGGGCCTAGATAGACTACATAGAGATAGTTGATGTATATAACCCGATATAAGTTAAAGTTGACAAATATTGCAAAAAAAAGTCGAAATAAATGTAAAAATAAAGATAAGAGAATTTTTCACCTTTAATGAGTATGTCATATGATACATATGTCATCATACCATCCGATCCACACAGATATGTGATCTAGGACAGGATGAATCCTCAATGCTATCCAATCAGGAGAATATGTGTGACAAATAAGGAAAATAATAAGAAAACTTAGGAAACCACAAGAACTAAGAACACAAGGATAAGCACAAAAAAAAAAAAGAGAATATATGATAACTGTCTAGGCGATCTTCAAAGAGACCCCATAATAGAACAAAATCTCAGTGACAAAAACCCCCCTATTTAACAGGGGTTGTGTCAAGCGAAGCCATGGATGACTATATATATATATCTCTAAGTATATATGAACTATTTTTAGGGGTATTAAATAAAAATGTTCTTTTATGAAAGACACATAATACCAATCTAGATAGCGCTCAGGAGTCAGCTTAAAACTCTATCAGTAGGGTGTTAATCATAGCCCAGTAAAGATCATATTATATAATATAGATGGATAAGAAAGAGGATATCACCATATAGAGCTCACCTTCCATGCAGCCATCCTATGCCTGTTGATGCCTGGAGGGAACTGATTAAAAATCTCCATTACATAGAGAAGCCCAGCTAATCATTGGTGATTAATAACAGGTGGTGCTGAATAGCTGCCACCTGTCTGTACCAATGACGATCAAACTAACGCCCACTAACAGCAAGGTGTTTGGGCTCCATGGTTACCGTAACCACGGCGCCTCAAACAACCACAAAGCGCATGCGCGAGCGCGTTAACCGACGTAAAAACGTCAGAGTATAATGACGCACGCGCTTGCGTTCCACGACCGCTCACGAGGAACGCAGAAGTTAAGAGTGCGCGAGCGCGTCGAGTGACGTCAGTACGTCGGAATAGAATGACGCGCACACCTGCGCTCCACGGACACTCGTGGAACGCAAAGGTTGGAGGTGCGCATGCGCGAGCCGCGCAATAAGGAAGTAAAGCAGAAGGACATTTGAGTAGAAGATGATACAACATAATGGCAATGGGGCATAACAAGTGATATTGGTGGTACTAAAAAGTCTAGTCAAAGACACAAGAGGAGATATTTTGTATATGATAGGGTAAAAAAGCATGATGGAAGTATGCAGGGGAAGACCAAAGGGCTGACCAGCAGTCATGAGAAGATACATTTATAAACATATGTGAAAAGTAAGATTTAATACCGTATATACTCGTGTATAAGCCGAGTTTTTCAGCCCAAAAATTGGGCTGAAAAGTCACCCCCTCGGCTTATACACGGGTCAATACGGTATGTGGTGTGTGGGGGCTGTGTCCGGGTGCTGGGGAGGCTGGAGGAGGCGGGGGGAGGCTGCTGACAGAGCGGCGCGTCACATGGGGCCGCTCATTAGATATGCACGGCTCCCCCCGCCCATCACAGCGGCAGGGGGAGCCATGCAATACTGAGCAGCCCCCAGATGTATACAGGCCCCCAGTGGGGTATATAGCAGGCCCCCAGTGCAGAGCCCCCCACACTGTGCAGCCCCCGGGTATATAGCAGGCCCCCAGTGCAGAGCCCCCACACTGTGCGGCCCCCAGTGCAGAGCCCCCCTCCCGCTGCATTATCTTACCATCCAGCGTCTTCATCACCGCCGGTCCTCCCGTCCATCCTCTCGCGCTGTGTTCGGGTCTCACGTGACCCAGCGCGATGACGTCATCTGACTGCGACCGCCGGGTCACATGAGACCGGGAACGCAGCACACGAGGATGGACGGGAGGACCGGCGGTGATGAAGACGCTGGATGGTAAGTTAATGCAGCGGGAGGGGGGGGGCTCTGCACTGGGGGCCTGCTATATACCCCACTGGGGGCCTGTATATATCTGGGGGCTGCACAGTGTGGGGGGCTCTGCACTGGGGGCCTGCTATATACCCCACTGGGGGCCTGTATACATCTGGGGGCTGCACAGTGTGGGGGGCCTGTATACCTCTGGGGGCCGCCTGTATACCTGCTGTATACCATACTGCTGGGGCCTGTATACCACTGGGGGGGGGGCTGTATACTTCACTGCTGGGGGCTGTATACCACTGGGGGGACCTGTATACCTTACTCCTGGTGGCTGTATACCTGTCCTGGTGGCTGTATACCATACTCCTGGTGGCTGTATACCTCACTGCTGGGGGTTGTATACCTGTGCTGGGGTCCACCCTCAGCTAATACGCGAGTCAATAAGTTTTCTCAGTTTTTGGGGGCAAAAGTAGGGGGGTCGGCTTATACACGGGTCGGCTTATACACGAGTATATACGGTAATTAAAATGTGTCAGTGATGATATGGGAGTGTTCTGTACAAACAAAGAGTATGAGAAAGTGCATATATATTTACCATCAGGATTCACATGTTATACATAATGCTTTATAGAATAAAACAGAGCCTATTTCGCTATCACATAAATATCAGGGGCTATATATATTTAATTGTCCCTGTTTTTGAGAAGGACCCTTCTCGGGTAATAACATCTAAAGGCCAGTATTTAACTCAGGGGTGGGGAACGTCCGGCCCCCGGGCCGGATCAGGCCCGCCACGACCTTCTGTCCGGCCCGCGGCCACATTGCCGTATGTCGCAGTGCTCCGGGCCGGCAGCTGCACTTTCCTGCTACCGGCCCTTTAAGGCAGCGTGACGTGTGCTTTCTGAAGATGCAGACAGCGTTCAATACTGAACACTGCCTGCACGTGAGAGACACCTCCCCTTCACACAGGCAAGTGCAGAGCCAGTGTGAGGACGAGGTCTGTGGGCGGGGCTACCAAGTAATGTGCTGCTCTTCCGTCCGTCCCACAGATAAGTTCGGAGCTGCAGCCCCAGCAATATGTATGTGTGCCACTGACCCCCCCAGTGTGTATGTGTGCCACCCCCAGTGTGTGCCCCCTCAGTAACAGCATGTGCACCACCTCAGGAGCATCATGTTTGCCCCTGTGTAGCAACATGTTTACACTCCCAGCAGCATCGTGTGCTCCTCTAATGTTTGCCCCCCCGGAGCTTAATGTGACAGTGCCCCCCCCTCAGTAGCAGCATCTTTGCCCCTACAGCAGCATCAAGTGCCCCCCTCAGCGTCCCCCCCCCATAGTAGCAGCATGTGCCCCCCTCAGCTGTATCATGTGTGCCCCCCCCCCCCCCAGTGCTGTATATGCCCCCAGCCTCCCCAGTGGTGTAGATGCCCCCAGCCTCCCCAGTGATGTATATGTCCCCAGGCCTCCCCAGTGATGTATATGCCCCCAGGCCTCCCCAGTGATGTATATGCCCCCAGGCCTCCCCAGTGATGTATAATCCCCAGGTCTCCCCAGAGATGTATATGCCCCCAGCCTCCCCAGTGATGTATATGCCCCCAGGCCTCCCCAGTGATGTATATGCCCCCAGCCTCCCCAGTGATGTATATGCCCCCAGCCTCCCCAGTGATGTATATGCCCCCAGGCCTCCCCAGTGATGTATATGCCCCCAGCCTCCCCAGTGATGTATATGCCCCCAGCCTCCCCAGTGATGTATATGCCCCCAGGCCTCCCCAGTGATGTATATGCCCCCAGGCCTCCCCAGTGATGTATATGCCCCCAGGCCTCCCCAGTGATGTATATGCCCCAGGCCTCCCCAGTGATGTATATGCCCCCAGGCCCCCCCAGTGATGTATATGCCCCCAGGCCTCCCCAGTGATGTATATGCCCCCAGGTCTCCCCAGAGATGTATATGCCCCCAGCCTCCCCAGTGATGTAGATTCCCCCAGCCTACCCAGTGATGTATATGCCCCCAGGCCTCCCCAGTGCTGTATATGCCCCCAGGTCTCCCCAGAGATGTATATGCCCCCAGCCTCCCCAGTGATGTAGATTCCCCCAGCCTCCCCAGTGATGTATATGCCCCCAGGCCTCCCCAGTGATGTATATGCCCCCAGGCCTCCCCAGTGATGTATATACCCCAGGCCTCCCAGTGCTGTATATGCCCAGGCCTCCCAGTGATGTATATGCCCCCAGGCCTCCCCAGTGATGTATATGCCCAGGTCTCCCCAGAGATGTATATGCCCCCAGCCTCCCCAGTGATGTAGATGCCCCCAGCCTCCCCAGTGATGTATATGACCCCAGGCCTCCCCAGTGATGTATATGCCCCCAGGCCTCCCCAGTGATGTATAAGCCCCAGTCTCCCAGTGATGTATATGCCCCCAGGTCTCCATACTTATGTATATGCCTCCGGCCTCCCCAGTGCTGTACATGCCCCAAGCACTAATTATTTCCCCAGCGTCCCTAGTGATGTGCAGACCCCTATCCTCCCCAGTGCTATACATGCCCCAGCGATGTATATGCCATCAGTGTCTGCTATGTATGTATATACAGCAGTCTTAGTGTCTCCTGTGTAATGTGTATACAGTAGTCCCCATGTCTCCGATGTGATGCGTATGATGTACAAAACAATTGACTGCGCTCTAGGCAATACAAAAATGATAAAGCAGCTGTGAGAAACAACAAGAAGAATATCACCAAACATCACAGCCGCACCAAAGAGAAGCAGCTCCAGCCGTCCCAGTAAGGTGAGGTTATTATTTGTTTGACCAAATATAGCGGATAATTTTCAAGGAGATAACTGTGTGCGGCCCACGAAGGATGGTAGAGATTTCAAAATGGCCCTCGACATGAAAAAGGTTCCCCACCCCTGATTTAACTCATCAGAACACCACTCTGTCACGAAAACCAAATGAAAAACGAAAGCCAAAATATGTGAGTGTCATTAGAGGAAACAGGTGTAGCTCAACTGTTCGTTAAGCCCGTTGGGGTGGACACTATTGAAATCATAGATCCACCTCGCTTCTTTTTGGAGAAGGATTCTATCAGTCTCCTTTCCTTGGTGAGAGTTTCGGAACTTCCAAAACCCTAACTTTTAGACATTTGGGGTCCCCTAGATGAAATTCATGAACATGTCGTGCAATGGGGGTGTCCCTATCATTTCTCACGTCGCCAAGATGTTCCCCAAATCTTTTCCGTAGTTCCCTTTTAGTTTTGCCAATGTAGTCTTTGGGACATGTACAGGTGATCACATAGATCATACCTGTTGTATAACAATTGGCAAAATCACGTAAAGTATAAACTTTATTAGTTGAGGAGCATGTTACAGTTTTGGAGGGTTGTACCCATAAACAGAACTTACCGTGCCCACATCTGTAGGTCCCTACGGTTTTCAGGTTTTGTAGCCAATTAGTCTGTGGTTTGGGTTTCTGATAGTGACTGTGTACCAACTTGTCACCTATAGATTGTCCTCGTCTATAAGTGACACTCGCATATGGCATGATATAGTCTCTCAGCTCAGGATCTGCAAGAAGAATGCGCCAATGTTTCCTCAATGTCCATAATTTCCACATTATGAGCATCAAAAGTACCGATTAATCTGGTGATGGATGAATTCTTTTCCTTTTTTTTGGGGACAAGTAACGTACCCCTGTTACACAATTGTGCATTTTTATATGCTGTGCTCAAGATTGAACGAGGGTAGCCTCTCTCAAGGAATCTGTTCTTTAATAGATCTGCCTGTTTGTGGAACTCGCCATAGCTGGAACAATTCCGACGTAAGCGGATATATTGTCCCTTTGGGATACCTCTTTTTTGGGGTTCTGGATGGTAGCTCCCCCAGTGCAGCAAGTTATTTGTTGCAGTTGGCTTCCTATAAATGGTTGAAAAAATACCCCTTTATCATCCTTTAAAAGAAGGATGTCTAGGAAAGGTAGTCTGTTATAACCAAATTCACTAGTGAAAAAGAGCCCCAAATCATTGGTGTTCAGTTCCTGTACAAAGAGACTAAAGGTCTCCTTGTCCCCTGACCATAAAAGAATATTGTCAACATAGCGACCCCAAAAGGTGATATGTTGGGTCCATTGCCGCATCGAGTTGCTGAAGACATGTACATCCTCCCACCAGCCCAGGAGCAAATTGGCATAAGAGGGCGCGGCCGAGCTCCCCATTGCCGTGCCCCTGAGCTGGTGGTAGAATTGGCCAGAGAAAGTAAAGTAATTATGGGTTAACAGGAACCTAAGGAGTCCTAACACAAACGAATTATGTTGGGCGAATTGTCTACCTCGGGCCTTTAAGAAATACTCTACGGCCCTAAGGCCTAGGTCATGGCGGATCGAGCTGTATAAGGATTCGACATCGATAGATGCGAAGAAAGTCTTTTCATCCATCGTGATACCGTCAAGTTTCGTGAGGAGGTCACTAGTGTCTCTACCATAGGATGGTAGAGAGAACGAAGGGTCTTAAGATCCTATCCAGATAAACACCCACATTCTGTGTAACTGAATTAATCCCTGAGACTTGGTCTTCCCTTAAGAGGTGTTAATCCCTTATGGACTTTGGGAAGTGCGTAAAATGTGGGTATTACTGGGTCAACGGGAGTCATAAACTTCATTTCATTTTCTGAGATTAAATGATCCTCTAGACCAGGGGTCTCAAACACGCGGCCCGAGGGCCGCATGTGGCCCGAGGGCCGCATGTGGCCCCTTGTGCTTCACTATGCGGCCCGCGGCACCTTGGACAACTTAATGATGCATTGCCCCAGTGCAGGGGGCCGCTGCAGTCTCCTTTGTGTGATGACTTCCATCCGCGGCACTAACAAGCTCTGCCACTCAGCAAGATCAATGCAAGCTGCCAGCCAATGAGAGGCCTGCAGCTGATGGTGGAATATGACGTCACATGCGGGCCTCAGGCTGGCAGATTGCATTGATCTTGCTGAGCAACAGAGCTTGTCTAAGCGACGGCTGGAGGAAGTCAAAGCACAGCGGAGGCCGGAAGTCAGCACAGCGGGGACTGCGGAGGCCCCCTGCACTGGTGCCATGCCTCATTAAAGTGAGAAAAGAGTGTGTGTGTGTGAGAGGGTGAGTGTGTGAGAGGGTGAGTGTGTGAGAGGGTGAGTGTGTGAGAGGGTGAGTGTGTGAGAGGGTGAGTGTGTGAGAGGGTGAGTGTGTGAGAGGGTGATGTGTGAGAGGGTAGTGTGTGAGAGGGTGAGTGTGTGAGAGGGTGAGTGTGTGAGAGGGTGAGTGTGTGAGAGGGTGAGTGTGTGAGTGTGGATATGTGCATAAGAAAGTGTGTGAGGTGTTTGTGAGTTTCAGTGTGTATGAGAGTGTGTGTATGAGGATGTGTGGATGTGTCAGTGTGTGTGTGTGGGTGTGTGTGAGTGTGTAAAAAGAAGGTAAAACAGGATGGGGGCATCACTAGAAAAGGAGATCAGTATGGGGACATCACTACAAAAGGAGATCAGTATGGATGGGGAACATCAGTAGAAAAAGGGATCAGGATGGGGAACATCAGTAGAAAAAGGGATCAGGATGGGGAACATCACTAGAAAAAGGGATCAGGATGGGGAAAATCACTAGAAAAAGGGATCAGGATGGGGAAAATCACTAGAAAAAGGGATCAGGATGGGAGACATCACTAGAAAAGGACATTACTACAGGATGGGGACATTACAACAAGAAGGGTTCAGGATTTGTACTTTACATTGAGCAAAAAATTCTGGTATTACTAAAAATATCACTTAGTCCTACAAGGGATGCGGCCCCCTGCTATAAATGTCTTTCTATGTGCGGCCCACCAACCCAGTCGAGTTTGAGACCCCTGCTCTAGACCCTTGACAAGAAGCTCATAGAGTTCGTCTGAGAAGATGTTAGTGGTATCTCTAGTCAGTCTACCATAAAAAGACTCATCTCCTAAAATGTTAAGGCACATAGTTGTATAGTTAGTGTGGTCCATTATGGCCACATTACCTCCTTTGTCAGAGGCCTTGATGATTATTTGGTCGTTTTTAGACAATTCGTCCAAATGTCTTTGTTCCATTCGAGTGAGATTAAACCTACTTTTTGGAGTAAAGGAAGATAATTCAGATAACTCGTCACTGACCATCTTAAAAAAGATATCGATTGAGTCTGTTCTGTCGGTTGGAGGCATTCTTTTGCTGGATCTTTTAAGAGTAGTAAAGGGACCGGTACGAAGGGTACCGAGGTTTTCAGATTCCAGGTCCCTCAGATCCTGCAATGATGCACATTCATCTTCACTAATACCTGACAGTGCGAGATCTTCCTTTTTTGTATTGTGAAAAAATCTTTTCCACTTTAATTTTCTACAAAATAGGGATAGATCTTCGGTCCAATTGAATGCATCAAATCTTTGCGTTAGGACAAAGTTGAGGCCTTTCTTAAGAACCTCCAACTGTTCCTTTGATTGCATATATGACGAGAGATTTATCACCTGATTATTCAGGTCCTGGGAGGGAGGGGAAATTCCCCCACTCTGAGACCTTAGACCATATGGGACACCTCTCTGTTCTAAAAAAGAGGCTACTACATATTCCAGGTTCACAATGGAATCCTTCGGGTCCACCGGTCCCCTGCTCGGATCTGCATTTCTGAGGGCGACACTGGATCTCCAAGTTGCGTACTGCCACAACCCCTTCCATCTGGCAAATCGACATTCTCCACTTCGCTCTTCCGTTTCGGGACCGGATCCACCCTTTTCAGTTTCGGGTTCTCCCGTTTGGTTTATTCTCAGCGCCACGGGTGTTCACGAACGTCATGGCAGTAGTCGTGGCATTTGCCCGGTTGCAAGACATCACGGTGGTACCTTCCTTGGATGGTTTCCTGGTCGCTGCTCCTTCCAGGGCCCTCCTTCGCTCCAGGTTACAGGCCTTCCTGCAAATCCTCACTTCCCTGGGATGGCGGTTTATGTCTGCCAAGTCCAGCCTGACCTCTTCTCGTATGAAGGTGTTCCTTGGATTGTCTACTCGATTCTCATCGGCAGTCGTCCTTTCTTCCCCTGGACAAGCAACTCCGGCTGAGCACCCGAGTTCGACTGCTTCAAAGGCACAGTTCCGTCACCATCCGCGCGGCCATGTCAGCCCTGGGCTCCATCACGGCCTGCATCCAGATGATGTCCTGGGCTCGGTCCTTCCCAGCCTTTGCATCTGCTCATCCTTTCCCAGTGGAATGGGGTTCCGTCAGGTCTCCACCGCTGCATTCATCTTCCCAGTCTTGTCAAGTTGTCTTTGGATTGATGGCTAGCCCACGACCATCTTCAGAAGGGTCCCCCGGGGTCACCTCCCCTCTGTTTACACGGATGCCTGCAAGTTGGGCTGGGGTGCTCTGGTTTTCTCTGGCTTCCTTTCAGGGGCAATGGTCCCTCCTCACTCAGGTTCAGACTTCAACCTTCTGGGAACTGCAAACCATGGAAGAGGCCCTCCATGCTTTTTGCTCCCCGGTCCAAGGGTCTCATGTTCGGGTGTTCTTGGGCATTATGTCGACTGTGGCTCATCTCTGCCACCAAGGAGCCACGTGCTGCAGGAGCCTGCAGACAGTGTCCTCTCATATTTTCCAGTGGGCAGAGATGCATCTCCTCTCCCTGTCTGCTTTTCACCTCCGAGGTTCTGCAAATTTACAAGCCGCTTATCTCCGCAGTAAGGACCGGCTGCCGGGCGAATGGTGCCTCAACGACGTGGTCTTCCAGGACCTCACATCAGCTTGGGGTTCCGGACGTGGATTCGTTTGCAGACCACCTCAACGCCGAGGTCGCTTGATATTTTTTCTCTTGCCCCGACGTTCATTGTCTCGCCGTGGATGCCATGGCTCACCCTTGGGTTTCTCAGCTGGCGTACGCCTTTCTCCCGAGTCCTCTATTGCCAGGGTGGTACTGAAGATCCTGATGGACGGGGTGGCCATGATTCTGCTTGCTCCCCATTGGCCCGGGCGCAGCTGGTTTGTGTTTCTCCATTCCATGAAGGCGATGTAACCCCTCCTCCTGCCAGTGCGGCCGTACCTCCTTTATGAGGGTCTGTTCCTCCGTGCCGATCTGGATTATCTTCTTTCGGCCTGGTTACTGAAGCCCAGGTCTTCAAAATACGGGGTCTTTCTGATACGGTTGTCTCCACTCTCCGGAATAGCCAATGCCTTTTATCCCACACTCTGGATGGTGTTCAACTCCTGGTGCGGTGTCTCGCCTCCTGATCCCTGTCGGCCGCACATCGCCGGTATCCTGGTTTCCTGCAGGCTGGTCTGGTTGAAGGTCTTAAGCAGAGTACTCTGCCGGTCCAAGTTTCGGCACTCAGCACCTTCGTTCAACGCTTGGCTGCCCTTCCGTGGATTCAGAGGTTCTGCGATCGGCATCACTTCTCAATCCTTCGGTGTTCAACCACTGTCGTCCCTGGGTTCTTCCTGTCGTCCTCCATGGTCTGTCTCTGTCTCCCTTTGAACCTTTGTCATCAGTCCCTATTGCATGAGCTTTCATGGAAGACTGCTTTCCTGGTGGTGATCTCCTCAGCTAGACGCGTTGGTGACCTTCAGGCATTCTCCATCCTTGATCCCTCCCTGAAGGTCCTGGTCGATTGCATCATTCTCCATCTGGATCTGTCTTTCCTTCCAAAGGTGTCTTCTGATTTCCACAGTTCTCGGGAGATTGTCTTGCCTTCCTTCTGCCAGGATCCTCAGAAAGAGAAGGAATATGAGTTCATCGGTTGGATGTCCGACGGCCTGTCCTCTTCTACAAGCACAGCCCTGGCGGATCGATATCAATTTGTTTGTACTGTTTGGTCGGAATACAGGGAAGTAGACGTCCCGTAGTACGATTGCCACATGGTTCTAACATGCCATCTCCGACGGTAATTCTTGGCAGGGCCTTGCTCCTCCGGGCAATCTTACGACTCATTCCACACATGCCGTTAGTGTATCCTGGGCTGAGCATGCAGCCGCATCCCTCGAGCACCTCTGTAGGGCTGTCACCTGGTCTTTGATTCACACCTTTACCCGTAACTATCGTTTGGAGGTCCTTTGGCTTTAGGCTCTGATGTTGGGGCCGGAGGTCCTTTGAGCTGTGGTCCTGATCAGTAGGAGAAGTCACAGGATGGCTTCACTTCAGAATGGCAGAGTCCTGGCCAATAAGGTTGCAGGGGGCGTGCAGAGAGGAGTGTGGCGGGGGCAGAGGGGTGTACAGAGGGTGGTGATCAGCACAGGCTGTAAGAAGGAAAAAACAAAAACGGGAAGCTACCTAATCATGAAATGCTGCATGTAAACATCTAACTTGGAGGCACTGAACACAGAAATTGAGAAAATTATGGTAGGAAACCAAAAAAAACGCTGTGGGAGGCTTTAATACAATTCAGCACAGATTAGCGTTTTAAAAATAACAAGTTTTGTGGTCGGGTAGGTCCTTTAAGTGCAGGCAATCCAAAATATAAATGTTGATGTTTCAGTCAACACACAACCTTCATCAGTGGATTAAACAGTGAATGGAGCGGATGTCGAGCATCTGACCCGCCGCTTCATTTTGCTCTTTGCACAGCATTTCCTATTCTGTAAGTCAGTAAAATGTAACCTATCCTGCAGATTGTTTTCACTGAACAGCTCCTTTAATTGTGAAAAGTCTGCATTGTAAATCCACAGAACCAGTCAATATCTGCTGCAAATATTTTTTTTTCCCGGCACATGACATCTCATGAACAACCTTACTACTGTAATACACTGCAGATTTTTTTCTAGAGAACATTCCACTGTATTTCTGCCCAAAGGGAGCAGATGATTGCCCATAGTGGGTAATAGTTTCCATTGGACAAATCCTAAACATGGGTCTTGTTATGACCCACAGAGCCATAGGCAAAGGATTGGAGTGGGGGTCCCAATATTTGCTGCCCCGAGCCCTTCCTTATAGTAATGGGGCAGTGGGTTCAAGACACTATTGGCTGATGACTTACCAAATGGTGAAGGTTCACTGCTGGGAGTTCTCTTTTTCTAGATTGGGGACCTTTGCTCTTAACAATATTGAAGGGCCATGTATAACCCCGGAGGGTCCCTGCCTATTATGAATCATAGAAACATGATTCCGCAAACATGTGGCCGCAAAGCATTAAAATTTGCCGATTTACTATGAGTGAACAGCACATGGCTGATCTGTCATCTCTTCAGTGCTTTATGGGGATGTGTATTTCAGGGCTGGCCACTATTTTGCTCTACATAGATATTACATAGCTATATACAGCTTTATATATTTTCGCTTGTTTTGAACTTCTGTTCTGTTTTCTATCTACAGGTCACACTAGAAGACTGCAATGTCAAACCAGGGAGACCAACTGAATCCTGAATGGTAGGTTTCGTCTGTTAGCTAATTATATTCACATACTATATATTTATCGGCTTTCAGCTCAATCTCGGTCCGCCAGGGCCTCTTGCGGGCTCAGGTGGTCCGTCCATCCGCCAGAGCCTCCCCGGCCCAGGTCGTCCGTCTGCCAGGGCCTCCCCGGGCCCAGGTCATCCGTCTGCCAGGGCCTCCCCCGGGCCCAGGTCGTCCATCCGCCAGGGCCTCCCCCGGGCCCAGGTAGTCTGTCCGTCCGTCCGCCAGGGCCTCCCCCGGGCCCAGGTAGTCTGTCCGTCCGTCCGCCAGGGCCTCCCCCGGGCCCAGGTAGTCTGTCCGTCCGTCCGCCAGGGCCTCCCCCGGGTCCAGGTAGTCTGTCCGTCCGTCCGCCAGGGCCTCCCCCAGGTCCAGGTAGTCTGTCCATCCGTCCGCCAGAGCCTCCCTCGGGCCCAGGTCGTCCATCCGCCAGGGCCTCCCTCGGGCCCAGGTAGTCTGTCCTTCCGTCCGCCAGGGCCTACCCCGGGCCCACCCCGTCTATCCGTACGTCCGCCACGGCCTCCCTTGGGCCTTGAAATGTATTGACCAATCAATATTATATTCACCCTTTGATCTCGAATACAGTGGTGCGATGTGTAACCCTTCATCCTCCCCACTTTAATTTTCTGAGACCTTTGGGTTTTCATTGGCTGTAAGCCATAATCATCAACATTATGAAAAATAAACTCTTGAAATAGATTACTGTGTATGACAATGTATAAAATGTGTTTCACTTTATGTATTGAACTAATGAAATAAATTAACTTTTCTCATTCGCCTCATTGGGGGACACAGGACCATGGGTGTTATTCTGCTATCTCTAGGAGGCTGACACTAAGTGAATACACACAAGATTAGCTCCTCCTCTGCAGTATACACCCCCTGGCTGGGCCAGGCCAAACCCAGTTTCAGCTTTAGTATCTGTAGGAGGCAGATGTGGTCTACACCTCATCCTTTTTTTTCCATTTTTGATTTTTTTTTTTTTTTACTTTTTACTGAATTTTTACAAACAGATAAAGATTTAAGACGGGCGACGGCTCCCTTAAGGGCACTGCTCTCCCACAACCACCAACAGACGGGAACATGGGAGTGTCGCCTCCACGGTTTCCCTTCTGCGATGTTGGATCCCATGAGGCTACGCCTTATCCTCTTCGAGATTTTTAAGGGAGACTGTTCCCCTATGGCGCCGATCTCCCACAAACCAACAGAAGGGCACGCGGAGTGTCTCCTCCCCGTGTCCTCTCTACATTTGGCGTAGACCCCCCCCCCTGTCTCTGCATCCTCCTGGGACTACAATCTGCTCTTCCCAGCAAGGCGCCTGAGTAGTAGGCATCCAATTCTGCAGCCTCCAGAGATAGCAGCACACTTAAGGGGAATAGGGTCCCTCCAGAGGGCAGCGATGTTACTTTTAGCTGTGAGTAGAATTTGCGTAATGATGGGTCTATGTTTATGAGGGATGGATTCGAGGCCAACAACGAGAAGTACTAGTTCAGAAGATAGGTGTAATTTCAAGCCAATGATGCTGTTAATTAGAGCCTCAACTCCGTCCCAGAAGTATTTGAGAACTCTACAGCTCCAAAAAATGAGTCAAGCTACCAATAGCATTCCAACTCCTCCAGCAGAGGGGCGAGTTGGAGTTTTGAATTTGATGAAGTTTAAGAGGGGTATAATACCAGCGTGTGTAAATCTTATAGTGGGTCTCTGCAAGGGATGAGCAGGGGATGTAAGAGTAGATAGATTCGAAAATTTGATGCCAGATATCCGTTGTAATTTCTACGTTTTAGTTCTTTTTCCCATGCTTTTACATTCTAAGAGTATGAAAGATGAGTGTCTTGGTTAAAGCTTTGATATATATGGGCATATAGTTTTCCAGAAAAGAAGGGTTTGAGGATATCTGAACATCAGAGCTAGGTTCTGGGGTAGGAAAAAAGTTTAGTTTATGGGAGTTGATGAGTTTGAATCTTCTTCCATGTCATCTCTTCTAGGATGTCGAGTTTAAATTTTTCCATAAGAAGTTGGAAGGGAATGAGTTTTTTACTTTAATCTATTACCGTATATACTCGTGTATAAGCCGAGGGTGGACCCCAGCACAGGTATACAGCCCCCAGCAGGGTAGTATACTCGGTATTTACAGCAGCCTCCCCAGTGGTAGTTACAGCAGCCTCCCCAGTGGTAGTATACAGCAGCCTCCCCAGTGGTAGTATACAGCAGCCTCCCCAGTGGTAGTATACAGCACCTCCCCAGTGGTAGTATACAGCAGCCTCCCCAGTGGTAGTATACAGCAGCCTCCCCAGCGGTAGTATACAGCAGCCTCCCAGCGGTAGTATACATCACAGCGGACAGACCTCACCAGCGGTAGTATACAGCAGCCTCCCAGCGGTAGTATACAGCAGCCTCCCCAGCGGTAGTATACAGCAGCCTCCCCAGCGGTAGTATACAGCAGCCTCCCCAGCGGTGTATACAGCAGCCTCCCCAGCGGTAGTATACAGCAGCCTCCCCAGCGGTAGTATACAGCAGCCTCCCCAGCGGTAGTATACAGCAGCCTCCCCAGCGGTAGTATACAGCAGCCTCCCCAGCGGTAGTATACAGCAGCCTCCCCAGCGGTAGTATACAGCAGCCTCCCCAGCGGTAGTATACAGCAGCCTCCCCAGCGGTAGTATACAGCAGCCTCCCCAGCGGTAGTATACAGCAGCCTCCCCAGCGGTAGTATACAGCAGCCTCCCCAGCGGTAGTATACAGCACCCTCCCCAGCGGTGGTATACAGGGCCCCCCCTTGCTGCCGCACACCTGTAAAGTAATAGATCATTATACTTGTCTCTGTCGCCGCCGCCGCTCTGTCACCGCGCTCCTCCGGGTCTTCATGCTTTCTCCTCCGGCGCACAGAC
Source organism: Allobates femoralis (assembly GCA_033576535.1). Taxonomy (NCBI): domain Eukaryota; kingdom Metazoa; phylum Chordata; class Amphibia; order Anura; family Aromobatidae; genus Allobates; species Allobates femoralis. Next base: position 89,345,448 of record JARQOC010000009.1, read on the forward strand.
AATGACGTCATTGCCTGCACCCGCCGGAGGAGGAAGCAGGAAGAAGCAGTGCGGTGTCAGAGCGGCGACAGGGATAAGTATAATGATCTATTACTTTACAGGTGTGCGGCAGCAAGGGGGGGCCCTGTATACTGCTATATGACTCGTGTATAAGCCGAGGGGGGGGGACTTTTCAGCACATTTTGTGTGCTGAAAAACTCGGCTTATACACGAGTATATACGGTATGTCAGCAATGTACTTGACACCTAGTTTCTTCCATGAGTTTAGTTTAATTCTTGACGATATAACTTCCAAGATATCTATATTTATCCACGTTGGAGACACCGTAGGATGAGACTTGTGAGATAGTTTCAGTAGAGTTCTCCAAGAAAGGATTGCAGATCTGACAGCAATTCCCTCAGGGAGTTTATTAGTTTTGTCACATAGGTAGAAGAGAGTGTTAAGGCCAAGATCGCCCTGAGGTTTTATAGATTCCTCTAGATCTAACCAAGTCGGCCCATCTTCTCCTGCCCACCAATTCTGGTTTAATTTAATTAGAGTAGCATGGTAGTAGGCAGTTAAATTGGGCAAGGAGAGTCCTCCATGTTTTTTGTTCTTTTCTAGGACTAATCTCGCTACCCTAGGTTTCTTTTTTGCCACCTTGTTTTTGGTTGTCAAAGGCAATTATGATCTAGGAGGAAACTGTGCAAAAGTCTTTGCAGGATACCAACCTCCCCCTGGAGCTGTCGGACCTGATCGACCAAATAATTATGGCTGGTTAGTTCCTGATTCATGTCTCTCGAGACTCTGCCATTTGTGCAGCCCTCGTGGCTTGTAACACGATCGCCATTCATAGAGCCCCTTGGCTCAAACAATGGCGGGCGGATTTGGCATAGAAAGTCTTTAACCAGTCTTCCCTATCAAAGCGGTCGACTCTTTGGTGAAAGGTTAGACAAAACGATTTTTCCTCTCCAACCCTCCAAAGTCAGCGAAAAGGACTCTCACCTTTTCCACATCATCTCCTCACTACCACTCACTGGGGTAATCGTTCCCTTCCTGACCTCCGACAGCTTCAGGGGTTGTTTATTCAAACCTCTTTGCCGTCCCCAAGAAGGTCAGTTTGGTACGCCCCATCCTAGAACTCAAAACAGGTGAACAGATACGTCCGTATCAATCGGTTCAGAATGTAGTGAGGAAGATCAAATCAGAAGGGGTTCCGTCATCCTTATTGCCCCGGATTGGCTCAGACGCGCATAGTACGCCGACGTAGTCCAACTTGTTTCTGATATCCCCTGGTACTTACCCGATTGCCCAGACCTTTGGGCTCAAGGTCCAATTTGCCACCAGAATTCGGGAGTCCTGAATTTGATGGCATGGCCGTTGAGACCTGGGTTCTGACTCGGGCTGTTTTTTTTTTATCAGATGACAGCCCTTATTTACCATTGCACGTGGAAACCCTTTTTTTTTCACGGTGCAAGGACTGGGGAAACTCCCCTCTAATTCTGTCTATTCCGGTGGTCCTGAGTTTTTCTCCAGCCGGGACTGGACTCTGGCTTGGCCCCGAGCTCCCTAAAAGGCCAGGTTTCAGCGCATTTGGTGCTTTACCAGTACAGGCTCGCGACACGACCTCAAGTCGAGACTTTCATCCAACATTGTTCATACTAACAATCAATTGTATTCCTTAGGCTGGGTTCACACTGGCGTTCCCCTCCGCAGCGTTCTGCGGAGGGGAACCGCTATGTGAGCACAGCCAGCGCAAGCCCTTATCATTATAATGGGAGCGCACGGTGCTGCGCATGACCGTGCGCTCCCATTCACTGCCATATGTGATTTGTACGCAGGTGGACGCCTGCGCACAAATCACACTCTCCTCCGCCTGCGTACAAATCACATATGGCAGTAAATGGGAGCGCACCGTCATGCGCAATTAAGCGCAGCACCGTGCGCTCCCATTATAGAGATAGGGGTTTGCGCTGGCTGCGCTCACATGGCGCTTCCCCCTCCGCAGAACGCTGCGGAGTGGAACGCCAGTGTGAACCCAGCCTAAGTGATTATCAGAGATTACAGTATGGGTAATTGATTCATCCAAGTGGTGCCTCGGTTAGTCCCCCCTTACGGAAGACTGCTAGAACCATGGGACCTTAATTTGGTCCTGGATGCACCTCAAATGCCTCCCTTTGGAACCTCTGAAAGAAGTATTCACTCTCTCCTGTCCCTGGAAGATGGTTTTCCTGGTGGCAATCACGTCCATTAGATGTGTCTTGGAATTTACCTCACTCCATTGTCAAGGGCTCTTCCTTTCCTCTCATCATAAGGTAGCACTGCAACCAGTTCCTTCCTTCCGAAGGTGGTCTCTTCCGTCCACCTTAATAAAGACATAATTTTTCCTTCTTTTTGCCCGACACCAGTGCACTGTGTCAAGAAGGCTTTGCATCCCCTAGACCTCGTGAGAGCTCTTAGATGTTATGTATCTAGGACAGCTCCTTTCCATAAGATGGACATGCTGTTTGTCCTTCCAGAAGGTCACAGAAGAGGCATGGCCACTTAGGCCACACTGGCTAGGTGGATAAGTTCCGACATCCAAAAAGCCTATCTACTCATGAACATGCCCATTCCTAGTAGGTTACAAGCACACTCGCATGCTATGTGCATCTTGGGCCATTCGACACCAGGCCATCCGCTCAAGCAGATGTGCAGGGCGGCGACATGGTCCAGTCTGCATACTTTTTGCTACACGTAATGTCCATACCAAGGCCTCTGCGGACGCAAGCCTTGGTAGATGCGTACTACAAGCAACGGTAGCTCACCTCTGCATTTGTGTGACTCCAGGGGTATTGTATCTTTTTCTTTTGGGTTGTGTGTTCTTTCTCACCCAGGGACTGCTTTGGGACATCTCATGGTCCTGTGTCCCCCAATGAGGCGAATGAGAAAAGGGGATTTCTCCTTCGCCTCATTGGGGGACACAGACCGTGGGTGTTATGCTGCTGTCCACTAGGAGGCGACACTAAGTAAAATCTGCAAAAGAGTTAACGTGACTCCTCTATAGCATACACCCCTGGGGCAGACACTGCCTCACCAGTTTTGCTTAGTGTCGCTTAGGAGGCAGACCTCTTTTATTGTTTTCCCTTTTTTAGATAGATTTATTAGAATTTTACTTTTTTTCTACAACTCCTAGGAAATAGGAAGAATCTTTCTCAGCTCCCCACATGGGCTGAGTTTATAGAACCTACTCATCTCCTTCCCCAGCCTCATCTTAGAGCCTGGGCCAAGGTTCAGACAGACTCCAGTTATTAACAGCCCTCCCCAGGCCTCATAGCTGAGCCCTGGGTTGAGGGACGGAGGTCTCATCTCGGTTTCTGGATGGCAGCACGCAGGCCAGTCGGTCCTACACGCAGGACGGACATTGCCCTCCCCAGTCTCCCCTCACAGGGACTCCGGGTAGAGGAACCAACCACAGGTATTAGTTTACCCATGGCATTGGAGCCCGGCTTGCCCCCTTCCCACATTGCCTTTCCAGCGGCCGCATAGTCACTGCCGGAACTCCTCCGGCCTCCACGACAGGACCCGGACACTGATGGCTCTCTGCATCCGGGGATTCCTCCCTCGGTGCAGCAGCAATCTGGATTTGGCCTTTGGCCCCGGGTCTGGCGGGACCTCCGCGCCGGCCTCTCCTCTTTGCCGGGGCCGTGTATTACTTCAGGCCCCGGCTTCGGCCTAGCCTCGATAATCCCCGCCTTTCTCCGCCCCTCGCGTGACGCGCAATTCAGGCGGAGCCCGCCCAGGACGCGTCAGAGGAGGGCGGGACGGTTATTTCTTCGCGCTTCTCGCGCATCGCGAGATCCCAGCGGGCCTTGTCATCTGGCCCGCCCCTTCCCTCATGTCAGCAGTCGCCACTTCCTCCCGGAACACACATGGCGCCCCTGTATACTCGGTCCCCGGCATACCAGGACCCCGGAGGGGCACCAACTTGGGCGAGCTGGCGTCGGTAACCGGACCCTGGACGTGCAACAATGTGGCAAGCAGGGTAAGTGCTCTTATGCTTCCGCAGCTGTGGCTCAGCACCAGGGACACTATGGCACCAAGGACAGTGCCAGGCTGGTGATCCTTAGCCAGGTGCTCGGAGAACCCTCCAAGGGCCACACGTCTATAGGACTTTTTCCCTGTATGGAGTGTCACTGCAACACTCTTATGGATGTGTCACTGCAGGCACTTCATTATATGTGTCACTGCAGGCACTTCATTATATGTGTCACTGCAGGCACTTCATTATTGTGTCACTGCAGGAACTTCAATTATGTGTGTCACTGCAGGCACTTCATTATATGTGTCACTGCAGGCACTTCATTATATGTGTCACTGCAGGCACTTCATTATATGTGTCAACTGCAGGCACTTCATTATATGTGTCACTGCAGGCACTTCATTATATGTGTCACTGCAGGAACTTCATTATATGTGTCACTACAGGCACTTCGTTATATGTGTCACTACAGGCACTTCGTTATATGTGTCACTGCAGGCACTTCATTGTATGTGCCTTTTCTGACTTCAGCAGTTCCTACCCTCACTGCCACAATCGTACTCCTACCGAGTACAAGATTACCATTCTCCCTCCTACATAACTGGGCAGGTTTGCGTCCATGCTACAGCACAGTACAGGGACGAGACCTCCGGTCCTACAGGGTCGCCCAACGTGCGACTCGGACCGGTCCGATTTGCACCGTGGAAAACCATGGAACAGACAGCACACCTCCTCAGACGTGTCTACCATCGTTGCATGTAGCGGAATGCTATATTTAGGCAGCTGTCGGTTGTTGGATACCTGGCTTTGGTATTCCCTTGTCATATCTCTAAGCTTGTGAGGGAGCTGGATATTGACTACAAGGGCCACTTATCATGGTGGTAATGGTGTTCTCCGCTGGAGCCACCCCTTAGCTGAGTCTTTTCCTTAGAGGGATATCTGGCTGGATCTGTGGTTTGAGTCTCTCAAGGGGCCCTGATCTTCCACGCTCGCCCTGCTGGACGTGTCGCACATTTGGCAAGGGTTATTACCCTACTCAGGCCATTGACAAACACTTTTTTGTACCTTCTCCATCCATGGACAGTCCTATGTCTCACGGACTAATTCACAGAAAGGAAACGGCCACACAAATGTTTAACAATTCATCACGCAATCCAGGCGGTCCTTCAGATGTACATGTCCCATTCACACCGTATATATCCTCCCAGTGCCGACTGGAGTCCACATCCACCACCCACGGGAGATAGAGGGCGACGGTACCTATGCGTACCGATTTCCCAAAACCAACAACAGGCGGGAACGCGGAGTGTTACCTCCACGTACCCCCTCCTGCTCCGAGGGACATCATTATGACGACGGTTTCTCAGCATTCAGATCCTCAACTAAGAACTGTTTTTACAAGCTGATTCAGACATTCATCTGATACTCTCCCTCCTCTCCAGGATAGAGTCTTCGCGAGGATGCATCAGACCGTCAGTTAAGCATACAATGCTGATGATAATCGATGGAGCAGCCGTAGTGGCTTCAAGCGCCATTGAGACTAGACAAGCAATCTAGCCACAAGAGGAACGAGTACTGAAAGATGGAGGGCGACGGTACCTGTGAGTACCGATCTCCCAAAACCAACAGGCGGCAACGCGGGGTGTTACCTCCACGTTCCCCCTCCTGATTTGAGAACCATCATTTATGGCGACGGTTCCTAAGTGTTCCGATCTCCAATACAGGACTGCTTGCCTCGCAGTTCCGGACAATCGTCCCCCTGGTTCCTCTACAATACAGAACAGCTTGGTATGCGGATCCGGACTTTCATCCTCCCCAGTTCCCACTGTAGGAGCTGGGTTTGCAGTGCATGGCGCTATGATTTAGTAGCCCTCAGTCTCCCCATTAGCCTTCCTCAGGGCACTTGGGTTGTAGCACCTTTATATTGCCGTCTTCGATAGGAGACTCCTTATCATGCGGATCTGAATATTCATCCTCTCCAGCTCCCACCGCTGGGTGTCTGGTTTGCAATGGATGGCACCACTATTTGGTACTCCTTAGTCTCTTCAGGACATTGGGTTGCAGCACGTGCACAGTACCGTCTCCAATAAGGGACCGTCTTACTAGCAACTTCGGACGATCCTCTTCCTCAGCTCCCACAACTGGATGCAGAGTTGCGGCAACGCCTTTCCTTAGTAATTCTCAGGCTTCCATCCGTTTCCTCATAGCATTGAGGTCGCAGCTGAAGCGGATGTATATCTTCACTGATCGTCATCAAGTCCTCTTGTACTCCCCAAACAGGGAAACGTTATGCGACCTCCCTGAACTTCTTTTCATCCATGGAAGTACAAAGGTTTCTGGCCTTCATAAATGTCAGCACATTTGTCTACATATTCCCGGGTGCTCCTTAGTTTGTTCTCTCTACCTAGCCCTTCGGTGGCTCCGTGTGATACCGGCGATTATATCCATTTCTCAATCACGAGGACAAGTTGTCCTCCCTTACCTAGAGGGTCTCCTTATCAAGGTTTTTTTTTTTTCACTTGGAGGCTGCGCAGATGCATTTGCACACTGCAGTGTACCTCCCAGTTCATTTAACCTGGTTGCTCACCAGGGATACACTCGACGCGTTCTTTTGGGACTGCGCAGCGGTGCTCACACCACAGTGAACTCCCTAACTCTTCTTACCTAGTTATTCCATACCGAGAAATTTCTCCAGTTCCAATCTGGATGCTATCGTCACAGACGCAGACCTTCTTCAGTCCATCACTTCTCTCTCCGTGAAGTTAGGGCATACGGGTTGATTACCTATTGACCAACCATTCCTCTGGTCTCCCCACATGATTCTCCTCAAGTCCCGGAACAGATCCCTTTTTTTTTTTTTTTTTCCAGACAGGTTTTTCAGGCTGACCTTCCCTGGTGACCGCACCTGTCCTTCCTCTCACGAGCCGTACTGTCGCACACCTATATTAGGGAGAGTGGCGACCTGTTCTCACACGGCTCGGGACAGCGGACGACCCTCGGGTGTCCCTGCCTATCATTCTCCTGGGGATTTGTATCTCATCATTGGGGCCTCGCAGGTGTAGCCCGCTCATGTAATGTCCAAGGTAGGACTCAGTATACAGTGAATCAGATCACTCCGGTTTTTTCTTCTTCTTCGTTCCTAATACACAGCAAGTGCCTGTATTCGGGGCTATAACTCACAATTTACAACTTATGAGAGCGGATACCCCTCTGCCTCTCTTTCTTAGTCTGAGGCGAGGATTTAATCTCACGGCCTTGCAATCATCCAAATGGCCTTGACAAGGTTCAGGTCCAATGGCGTTAGTCTTCTAGAGGTCCCGGTTTTGTCCAGGCGCACTTAGTATGCTGGACTATTTTCACTCGCCACTGTTTTTCCCTGGCATTGTCCAGACCGTACAGGCCCTCTTTCCAAGGTCCTTTTCTCAAAGATCGGAAACTCTAATCTTAGTGTGGCCCTGACACCTGGTTGTAGCTATGATACTTTGTTCTCCTTTCGCGAACAGGCGCTACAACCTTGTCTCGGGGGGGTAAACACCTGTTTCCATTCACATCGTTTTTCTCCCTCGAGTGCCTCAGGGGCACATCCCCATGCTACCTCTCGGTTACGCCTCCATTGCGTGGCTGTGGGTTCAGGTTAGCACCTTCCATCCGGGACATTTTCACGCATTGTCCCCTCTTTCATTACAACAACTGCTGGTTTCATGGGACTTCGTTCCGGTCTACTATGTGCTGCGGGATTCTTCCTTCAGACCTTCACAGAAATTTTTATTTCACCTTTGTTACCAAGGGTGGTGTTAACTTTACCCCTACCCTTACCCTATCCGTTGAGTCTCTGACCCTAGCGTTCTCCTCGAAGCACCCCCTTGTTCGGTGGTCGCCAAGATAGGTTGGGTTGCGACCTGTTTCATTTTTCTTCATAAGATGACAGGGTCATGCCATATAAACAAAGATCACACCGTTCCGGCTCCTTTTCAGTCGTTCAGCACTGATGCAACGTATCAACATGGCTCAGCACACGTTAGATTCGCCTGAACTCTACGTGTCTATGAGGCTATCGCGGCAGCTTCCAGAAGTTCCTTCTGTCCTTCGAAGAAACTCTTGACAGATTGTTCTTCATCCCCTTGGTGGGCCGCTGACTGCGCATGCCGACATCCTCAGCCAAACTGGTTACACATACAGACTTCCTAGTCAGGAAGTTTAGCAGTTGCAAATATTACCGTTTACATCGGGTATAATGTCGTGCACGCACTCGTACGACCGGGGGCATTCTACCTCCTTTGGGCCCAGGTTTCTCCGTCGTAGGTGGACGAGGCTGTCACCTGGTTCAGCTTTTACCCTGTTGGGGTACAACACAATGTTCGTACGCTTACGCTGTTGTGTACCATCACAGTGTTCATTTTCTTTCTTTGTTAGACGCAGACCTAGTTGATGCGTCTCCCTGGTGGCAGCAGCTCACCGGTAGGGTGCAGCTTGTATAAGAGTCTAATGTATTCTTTTCCCGCCCAGGGACTGCTTTGGGACGTCCCACGGTCTGTGTCCCCCAATGAGGCGAAGGAGAAAAGGAGAATTTTGTGTACTCACCGTAAATTCCTTTTCTCTTAGCCTCTAATTGGGGGACACAGCACCCACCCTGTTGCCTGTTCATACCTTCTTACTGGCTTTTCAAGTTCCTGGTCTCTCAGGTTACTTCTGAGATGTTACATATGTGCCTGTTTTTTACAGGTCCGGTTGTTTTAATATTCTGTTACTTGTTCTATAGGTGCCTGGTTTTTTACAGGCCTTGTTATATCGTTAATCTGTTACTTGCTCCTACTGCTTTAGCACAAACTGGTGAGGCAGTGTCTGCCCCAGGGGTGTATGCTATAGAGGAGGAGTCACGTTAACTCTTTTGCAGATTTTACTTAGTGTCGCCTCCTAGTGGACAGCAGCATAACACCCACGGTCTGTGTCCCCCAATTAGAGGCTAAGAGAAAAGGAATTTACGGTGAGTACACAAAATTCTCCTTTTTTGTGTGTACTCACCATAAAATACTTTTCTCTGAGCCATCATTGGGGGGGACACAGCACCCACCCTGTTGCCCGGTTCGGGCGTTTTGTTGTTTTTCCTGGAGTTTGCATATTAACTTTGGTTGAACAGTTTATTCTCCTACTGCTTGGTCATTGAACTGGTTTGGCCTGGCCCAGCCACGGGGTGTATACTGCAGAGGAGGAGCTAATCTTTTTTTGTAGTCACTTAGTGTCATCCTCCTAGAGATAGCAGCATAACACCCATGGTCCCCCAATGATGGCTCAGAGAAGAGGATTTTACAGTGAGCACACACACAAATCTTCTTTTTGATGATCTAATACATTGAGATGCAGTAGTAGGGCCACCAGGGTCGTCTTCTCCGCCGTTGTTGTGATATCAAGCCATTGGTTGCTAGTCTTCTTCTTTCCTTTGTACTTGCATAATGTCCTTGAAAATATTTTTCTCTTATATTATAACTTATATTGTTTACATTTTTTTTATTTTTAAATCTGATTGCATGCAGGGTTCAGCAGTACAATGCAGGTAGAGATGGCAGCTTGGAGAGCCCAATGCATGAGAATCCCGAGTGGGAAAAGGCTCGGCAAGCACTGGCAAACATAAGTAAAGCAAGTGTCACAAAGGGAACAAATGACGGGCAAGATAATGCACAGGTAACAATGGGAGATGACAAGCATGTGAAATGTGTGATTGGTTTGGTAAGGAAAGATGCACTTGACTTTATATTTGCTCTGTTTATATGTGGCTCATCTTATAGACACCCTGTACTCAAATCTGGTTAAAGTTCCCCTGGTGCTTTGATAATACATTAAGGATTAAAAGCACAGCAGGAGAATAGGGCTCATACCCCATAGAGATAGGACATGTTCCTTTGGATGAGCTAAACGGTCTGTGAATCTGAAAATTCGACAACTATAGGTGGTTTCAGCACAATATAGATGTATGTACAGCCAGTGGCGTTACTTGAAACTCATGGGCCCTAATAAAAGCTCCAGCATGTCCCCCAAGTACTGCAAATCTTCCTTAGAAATAGTCTTTTCTTTAGACCAAAGGGACTTTTGGGGCCCCCTAGGCTCCAGGGCTCGGGTGCGATTGCAACCCCTGCACCTGTTGCAGTTACGCCCCTGTGTACAGCCACCATCCCCAAGATCTGAGCCTACATTTCTAAACTATAATGCACTTTCATGGGTTGACATTTGTGCAAACAGGACATGCTGATGTCCATATTCATACTGTATGATAGCAATCTGCCTTTCACTATTAATATTGCTATATTAATTGATTTTCCTTGCTCTTTTGCAGTACTCAGCATCACAGAACGATGCAGCAGTATTATCAGTGGTATTCACAGTACAATTACCGCTATGCCTACAACTACTATTACCCCATGGTAGGTATCAGATTTCTGTTTTCCTTTATGCAGTAAGAGATGCTATAATTCTAGTGGTAGACTAGTGTAATTTATTGGACAAGAAAAGATTTCAGTGCGACTTCACCATTGTCCGTGGTATCTAAGAAATTGTCTTACAAAGTTCGATGGGCCAATATATACAAGGCTGCTAAGGACAAGGCCCACAAGTCCCTATATAGTGCCAGATCTTTGCTCATACCGATAAACACAATTTATTTTAATCCTTAAATTCCGAATTGAAATTATAATCTTAAAAATATGGTTAATCTATTATTTTTATGTATCTGTTAGCAGAATGTGTATGGCGGATACAATGTTTCCGGTCAGTATGGAATGTCTGGTGGTTACCAAGGACAGCAGAGTCAGCAAGGTGGCCAGCACCAGGGGAGTATGAATCAGGTATGCTGGGACCAGGTGATGAACAGTATTTATCATCTACCAATCAGATGAGTGATAAATCTATGTTCACCTGGGGTCACACCTCTGTGGCCCAGACCAGTCATGCGAATGACTGTGCCGTATACACATGTGATCGGAGAGGTAGTCTCTTATGATCCGATTCGCTCACCATCTATAGGTCAGATGGACAGCCCCAACTATCTCAGTCAAACCGTTAAGGGGCCATCACACACGTCAATATCGCTTGCAACATCGCTGAAAAGTCACGTGCGATGTTGCTAGCGATATAGCAAGTGGGTCTTGCTGTGTGACAGCACGATGCAATTGCGATAAATCGCTGGTTGCAGGTTGCCGGGTTTATGAACATGTTCATTAACCTGTCAATCTGCAACCAGCGATTAGGCTGTATTGCGCCATCTGACACCGCAATAGCGATGTTGTCGGCGATACAGCCTATTCTGCTCACTGGGTTGAGCCCAGCACAGCGAGCGATGGCTGCGCCCAGATCACAGCTTTGACACCGGCAACATCTGCCTGTGTGACACCAAGGCTACGATGTCTGAAGCGATCGCGCTCCCGCGCCATCGCTTCAGACATCGCAACCTTGGTTGCTGTGTGTGACGGCCCCTTTAGACTGTAATGGGTAACCACCCCGTTCAGAGAATGTCTTGGGACCTTTGTTCTGGCAATTGGTATTGTCCTAGTTAGTTGGAATCCCCCCCTCCAACAATCGAATCGTACGTTTACAGCCTGTCCTGTTTATTGATGGGAACCTCGCTCAGCCCTGGGATAATAACTAATGTGACTGCCATTCTCTTAAGGGAGTTCAGATACATAATTAAAGGGGCTTTCCAGTTATGAAAAAAGCCATGTTCCTTGGCTGCAGTTTATAGAGGACCTGTCACCCCCTCCCCCCCGGTTCTATGCTAACTGAATGCAGCGTGTCTGCTGCATTTAAGGAAGGGGTTCCCCATGTCTCTAGCTCCCCTGTAAGCTTTTAAAAAGCGTTTGTAAAGTGTACAGATTAGGAGTCCAGAGGGATTTACTCAGTAATGAGTCATCGCTGTTGCTGGTGTCCTCCCCGCCTCCAGCCCTCTCTGTGCCACCTCTTGGTCAGCCTTTTTTATGTGTCTGCCCTCCTCCCCGCCTCCGGCCTTCTGTTTGCCACCTCCAGCCCTCTCTTGTTTAGCCCCCTGTATGTGTCATCGCTGAGGGCTGCAGGCTGGGAGGACACCAGCAACAACGATGACTCATTGAGTAAATCCCTCCGGACTCATTATCTGTACACTTTATAAAGTCTTTTTAACAATTTACAGGGGGACTAGAAACATGGGAGACCCATTCCCTGAATGCAGGAGACACGCATTGTTAGCATAGCACCAGAGGGTGACAGGTCCCCTTAAAAAAAAAAAAAAAAAAATATATATATCCCCTGTACCTTCGTCACCCTCCTTAGGTCCAGCACTGAGTCCTGTTGGCTGTTGAGGGGCCTTCACTGCAGGCAATGTCGACATCACTGCACCCAATAGATTCTCTCAGTGGCCCTGCCTGAAATGATGACACAAGCTGCTTAGTGGCGCTGAGCTCACTGATTGACAGCGCTGTCAAAGTGGTGTAAGCACTGCAGTAAATAACACACTGGGAGCATAAGGCCTGCGCTGGACCCGAGGAGGATGAGGAAGGCTCTGCCAGGGAAGAATGCTTTTCCAAAACCATAGTCCCTTGCTCCTCTTTAATGTGCTCTTTTTCAGTCAGGTATTGATACCTTATCTTCATGTTTTCAGCCAGGTGTTCCTGGTCTAGAAGATGGAATTCCTTACACAACTATCCAATCTCAAGTGTCTACTAACCAAACTTCACATCACCAACATGCCCACCAAAATATGTCGCAGTCATGTTCACAAAATACAGCAGGTGGCAACCAGCTTTCCCCTCAGCGCCCATCCAGTAATGTCAACAGCTACAATCAGCATTCCTTCAGTGAGAGCTCCAAACCAAAGAAAGGGCAACAATTATGGAACAGAATGAAACGTAAGTTGTCGCTTCTATCCAGTATTTCTCGCACAGAGCTGCTTCCATAACTTGGGCAGAAAACACCCCCCAGTGTCAGTTTTTTCCATGAACTCAGAGGCCATAAAAAGCTTCTTTTCTGCTTCGGGGCAGATATTAGTTCAGTTTGGGTGATCTGAGTTTTTCTTACTAACCATAGTGAGATGTGTGTTTGACGCTCTTATTTTGCCCTTTCCATTTTAATAGAGGCTCCAGGAGCGGGTGGGCTGAAGTTCAATATCCAAAAGCGTCCAATTGTTATGTCTAACCAGAACTTTACGCCTAACGAACAGCACGGTGCCCATACTGGCCTTCCACAGCACCCACGTGTGCATCACCACATGTTACAGCAGCAAAAACCAGACAAGAGCCATGAACACAGGTGAATAGATTAGCTTTCTCTTTATGTAGGTCTCTATTACTTTAACCCACTGCTTAACACTGTTTTAGCGATTCAATTGCTACATTAGTCTGAAGTACTTGCAATGCAAACAAAAAATATATACTTTTTTTTCCTGGCACAATAGTACCTCAAAGCCTGAAGATTGGCCTCCAGCTATGAAGGAATATGTTCAACGTTGCTTTACCGCGTGCGAAAGTGAGGAGGACAAAGACAGAACTGAAAAGCTGCTAAAAGAAGTCTTGCAGGCCAGATTGCAAGATGGCTCTGCCTACACCATTGATTGGAGTAGAGAACCTTTGCCAGGGTATGTATTAAAGTAATAGAAACTTGATTCCAGTTACTCTATGCTCATCTACCTGGGCCTCAGACACCGGCCTTGCCCTGGCCTCACATCAAGTATAATAGAAAAATTGGAGAGCGGCTAAACAGGACTGGATTTTCCTTTTCTTTTGCAAAAGAAAATATAGTGCATACAAAAGAAAAATTTACATGGTTGACATGAAAGTCGATGCGTTTCGACTACACTAAGCAGACTCAAGAGTAAGACCGTTTAGTGCAGTCAAAACACTTCGACTGGGTCATGTCTACCATGTAAATTTTTCTTTTGTATGCACTATATTTTCTTTTGAAAACGAAAAGGAAAATCTTGTCCTGTTGAGCCGAACTCCCAATTTTTTCTGTTATCCTCTATGTATTAAAGTGGCTATCCAATACCGTCTTTCCCTAAAAAAATATTGCCAGGGTGTAATATTTTTTTTGCCCCTAAAGATGATTTTGGGCTTATTTTAAGGGGATTCCTTAGTTTTTTTTCCACCTATGACCAAGATCTCTCCTTAAAGCAGTCTTAACCCCAAGGGTACCTTTACACGCTGCAACCGCAGTGAGAAATCTGACAGGCAATCTGTAGCCCCGTCACCATTGCCGTGAAATTGCTTCGAAATTACAGCGTGTAATTCGGGAATCTGGCGGCGATCAAAAAGGTTGCGCTTGGTCCCGATTTCACAGCACTGTTCCAAAATCAGAGGCAATCATGAAGGGGAAATTCCCTGCTTTTGGCGTGTGAAGGGGCGATAGGGATGGAATCAGCGGCGCCTACTGATTTCCCGGAGGCGTGCCACAGCGTACTGGAGACTGCGCCCCGTCAGCGATGATCGGTGGTGGCTACTGTGTTTCCATTGGCTGTCCCTTCACAGGGCTCCATATTTGAACAGCTGTCCATTCACACTACACAATGGCAATGACGTCATGTATAACGCTATAGCGTTGTCTAATCAGCGTGCTTGGTGCACGGTATACACCAGTCTGCCACGCCTATGTTCTCGCTGCGCTGAACATGTACGCCCACATTCCTTTGGGGATTGTAGCGTGTGAAGGGACGACGGGAGTCTACCGGATGTTTCTTGCTGTTTGTGTGGCAACTTCCGGGGAGACACGTCGCCTTAAGTTGAGGGCGAAATTGCGGCGTGTAAAAAAGCCTTCGGCTTTCGGAGGCATCCATGAAAAATGTGCATGTGCACGTTAGGTTGCCTCCGATTGCTGCCAAAAGTTGCGGTGTGTAAAGGTACCATTATAGGGAACCAACCAGCAGGATTTAGGGATATAAAGTGAAACCATTGCCTTACAGGCTCTGGGATCCTGAGTGCAATCATATCTTTACTCAATGATTACATGTATGATTGCAGAGAAAACGGTTATCAAACATCAGGAAATCTATGTTAAGTCTGACATTGAGCATGGGGAGAGCACAATGTCAGGCTCCTATGTGCTCATCACTCCTTCCCTCCTGTGGCTTTGCTTCTAAGCCTTCCTCTCACTGAATCTTGTCTGTCTGTCTGCCTGCCTGTCTGTGATTGTGAGGATAGAGCTGAACTTAAGATGTGCAGACTGGAGTGGGCGGGGCCTTCTCCTGCACAGTGACTGCCTATTGACACAGCTAAACAAGCAGTGAGAGGAAGTCGAAGACACAGGAGGGAGGGAGTGGTGAGCACATAGAAGCCTGACATTTGCCATTGTGCTATCTCCATGCAGAACCTAATGTTCCTGGTATATATTGCCAGGGAAGGGAGGAAGAGGGGGCAGGGGGGAAATTAGGGATTGGCTTAAAGCAAACGGGGGTAATTAAAAAATAAAAAAAAAACCTCATAGTGACACTGTGCTGCACTATGTTCCTGGTGTTTGATAAGTGTTCTCTGCAATCATACATGTAATCATTGAAGTAAAGGTATGATTGTACTCATTATTCCAGAGCCTGTAAGGCTCTGGCTTCACTTAATAGCCCTAAATCCTGCTGGTTGGTTCCCTTTAAACCTCGGAATAAAAATGTTGGGGGCTGCTAAGAGAGTGCAGAGACTGTACAGTTACACCTTTTGCATCCCCCCACTTTGGTTTTGACTATCTAGGGCTTGTTTTTGAAGCTTATATTTCAAGCCTACTCCAAAAATCCTGTAGATTCCATTGTATGGCTTATTTTCAGAGAATCCTGTTATTACAAATAAACCTTTTGGGGGTAAAGAAGCAACAGAGCTCCATCCTGCCACACTGCTGCTTTTCTCCCTTCAGTATCCTGGCCTCATCTAACGGCAGGGGACATCACATGACTTACGGCTAATCAGTTCCCTGATTGGCTGCAGCTTTCACATTTTGAGCGAGAACAGAGTGGCAGGAGCCACAGTCAACGAACAGTACAATAAGTTACTGACAGATGACATGGCCTTTTCTTTTTTCCTACTCCCAATTTGGACCATTTCACTAGATTACATTTTGGAAGTAATCATCTTATTTATCTCGGTGACAATGAACAGTCACAAGCCATCACATTGTCCTGGGATGTCACAGTAATAAATACAGCAGCCCCAGTGTAACACAATTCATGTATACCTCTCTTACCTTTTCAGCCGTCCCAGATAATGAAATCAATTGCGAGATTTAAAGAGATGTTTCTTTTTAACTTTTTTGTTTTGTTATTTTATTTATTTTTTTAAAGCAAAGAAAGTGTTAAGGGAAGTCCAAAGAAAAAGCGCTGGGAGCAGAGTACTTTGCAGCCTTCTGTTGGCAGTACCATTACAGTCACACAGCCCTCACGCGGTGGTCTCCATACCAATACTAGTACACCGAGAGGACGTGGTGCCAGCTTTCCGCCAAGGTTTGGAAGCAGGAATGTTTTCATGAAAGACACCAGCTCTTCAAGCGCTGGTTCAAGATCCAGATCAAGGTCATCTTCTCGCTCCCCTCATAGGCGATACCGTCGCAGGTAAAAAAAATGGTGAAATTCTAAATATTGTAGGCACAGTTTTAATTTCGCTGTAAGGTTGTGCAATTTAATACAACTGAATGTTTTCTGTTCAGTGATTCTGAATCTGAAAGCAGTTCATTATCTGGAAACGAAAGTCGATCAAATAGTCGCCGAAACTTTCAGAAGGGTCGTGGCCGTGGAGGACACATGGATCGTGGTCGTGGACGAAATCAGCGGCGCAAGAGGTGGGAGCGGGATTCTTGTGTGTTATACAACAAAACTCATTACGCTAGGTGTAAATATGTTAAGTAGACGGCAATATGGTAATAGTTTGATAGTGGCATAAAATGGGCTTTCTCTCTCGCCTTCATTGGTGGACACAGATGGGTGCTGCGCTTGCTGCCTTGGTTTTCACTAGCCAACCCGTTTGTACGTTGTAACCCATAAATATTACAGGTTCTAGTGATATCGGAAACAGTCCAGTCTTTAGGACGGCCATTATTAGTGTGAACAATGGATCTCGCATCCACCTGTTGGCAGGAGATCTGGTTGAGTGTATGCCGTTATCCATATGAGAAAGCTGTTGATAATAAAGCGCAATAGGGTCTTACCTCAACAAAGTGAGTGCTCAGAGCTGTTTGCTCACCTTTATAAGGTTGTGTGAACCACAGCCAGTTACAAAAACCCAAACAGCTGCTGCAGAATCCATATGTAGTAAGGCAGGCGAGTATAAAGGAATTGGGTCAAGTTAGTGGAAATACTTGCGTTGCTGTTCAAAGACGAATGTCCAAACTCACGTCTGATAAATTAAAAGGTGGCTTATTCAATGCATTTCAAAGAGTTTTCCCCACCATTTCATCAGGAAATCCACCAATGACTTACCTGTGGGATATGTCCGCAATATAAGATGGGGTGGGGGGGCAGCACACCCTCCAATCTGCTGCAAATTGGTTCTGCAGTCTCCAGATATGCATTAAAGCAGTGCTGCACTGCTTTATTCAGTGTTTAGCAATCACTGCTAGCAACTGCAGAACCTCTTCTATTCAAAAGAGTAGGAGAATGCTGGGTGTCAGACCTCAACAATCTCATGTTGACCTATACTGTGGAAAGCTCAACAATATGTTGTCTGGATAACTCCTTTTATATGACTTCACTAATACTGTGATAAAACTACCCGCTGTCACATATTTCAAGCTACAACCTATTCTAGTCTTTTGTCAGGACATCGCAGCCTATGAAAAAAATAAACACTGCTCGAGATAAATGTATTTGACTTGGAGGATCAGCATTGTGGACAAACGTAACGAATCTGGTCACTCGGTCATGGAGCAGGGGTGTTGCAGAAGAAAAATAAATTCTCCTTTGCTGATTGAGCAGAACTGATTTTCTTACAATTATTCTCTAGTTTCATTCATCCTCCACGCTTATTTGTAAACCTGTTCTGTGGAGTCAGGCTGCGCTCTACAACGTAGGAGATTGCTGCTCCTCTGACAGCTGACTCATGACCTGAGCAGTGTTCATTCCACCTGCAGCTTGAAATATTTGACAGCAGCCATTTCTATTACATTCTCCAGGAACCTCTTTAAGAAATGGATATGGCCAATGGCAAGATCATTGTAGCTTTGTGAAAAAATTGTATTTATAGTTAGCATATTTTTATATTGTAGCCAATTTTTCTCATGTTTCCTTTTTTTTTTGGTAGAAATGATCAAAATCTGAACAAACGAAATTGCAAAAAGAATATGAGCATGGACTTTGAGGACCCAGAAAGAGACTTTAAGAAGGAAAAGCGGGCAGCGCGATTTCAACACGGGCACAGTCCAAACCAGCTGCGTTTGGAGCCTTTAGTTCTACAAATTAATGTGGATCGAAGTGATTCTGGAAATTTGGACTGGAACGAACTGAAGATTATCGGAACGTCGCAGGAGATAACAAAAACTTACCTGCGATTGACCTGTGCTCCGGATTCTTCAACCGTTCGACCTGTTCCAGTAAGACTTTGACTGCTTCTGATTGTTCAGTTAATACATTTGGCCTTTAGTATATGCGTTCATTGCACTTGTGCCAGTAATATGTCCTTGTGTGGCTGTAAAACAGATTAAGCAACTGCAATGTGCTTGCGATTACCACCAAATGTGAAGTGTTGTAATGTTTGTCTTAGTATTTACAAATATACTTATTTTGTAGGTTTTACGCAAGTCTTTGACGATGGTTAAAGGACACTTTAAGGAAAAGCAAGATTACGCTTTTGCTTGTGAGCAGCTAAAATCGATCCGGCAAGACCTAACGGTACGTATTGCTGTTGGCTTCTCCACACTGAACATTTGTAAAACATTAAATCCTAGTGCATGTACCAGTATGTGTATATAGTGTGTGTGTGTGTATATATATCTGTCACGTACAATACACATACACACCTATAAAAACATAACCAGACAAATATGGGTCATGCATAGATTGGGCGCTTACATAAAGCCGCGTCCAATGCCCACAAAAAACTGTATTAGACGCTGGTGCAAAAAATCCGCATGAGCGTCACACATAGAAACACTGTTATAATAAAAAATTACAATAAATAGCAAGTGTAATAAAAAAGTGACAAAAAACAAGGTTTTTGCTTCATTTTTTGGAAAAAAGGTAATTTAAGCTGCCTCACATCGACACTGTAACCCTGATCGAGACAATCCCTATCTAATGTGTTAAAAACCTGCTAGTGTGTACAT
This sequence comes from Allobates femoralis, assembly GCA_033576535.1. Classification (NCBI taxonomy): domain Eukaryota; kingdom Metazoa; phylum Chordata; class Amphibia; order Anura; family Aromobatidae; genus Allobates; species Allobates femoralis. The sequence goes on from JARQOC010000009.1 coordinate 89,364,692, forward strand.
ACCTCTAAGCAGGACACAGGAAAAATCTCTTCTAATATGGGCGTCTGTGTAGCAGACTTAAATATGCAGACCTCATAAAGGAGGGGCAGGTGACCTCCAGTTCCTCCTATTACTAACAGGAGTAAAACCAGAACTAGACAAATATGGGTCATGCATAGATTTGGCGCTTACGTAAAACCGCGTCCAATGCCCTCCAAAAAACTGTATTAGGAACTGGTGCAAAAAAATCCGCATGAGCATACATATAGAATTTCTTTTCATGGTTGAGAGACATTTATAGTTCAGAATAACATTACGCCATTTATTCTGTGGCGCTTAACATGTGTACAGGGCATTGCAGTAGGTTAGGTATTCATGGTTACGACCACTAGCAACTAGCTGAGACTATATGCGTGGTCAAACCATGGATACATAAGGTACTGTAATTCCCTGCACATGAGATAAGTGACCGCTAATCAGGGGAATTATACTAAATTATTAATTGGAGGGATTTGCTAATATTACAGATATGATTTTATTAATTTATTAGTGATTTATAGATCCTAGAACTGTAGTGCCCAGCTCTGCTTCACCATGTAGGAGGGCAGGGACAGGACAAAATAGTTTTATCTCCCCGTAGTTCTCTTTTAAGTGACTGCAGATGTTTTATTTCAAGCCAGGACAAACCCTTTAAGAAAATCCTATTTTCTCCTTCGCCTCATTGGGGGACACAGACTGTGGGTGTTATGCTGCTGTCCACTAGGAGGCTACACTAGGCAGAATCTGAAAAAGATTAACAGTGGCTCCTCCTCTGCAGCATACACCCCTGGACAGGCACTGTCCTGACCAGTTTTTGCTTAGTGTCTAGGAGGCACACACAGATTTTTTTTAGTGCTCCTAAAAAATTTTTGCTTTTTGAAGATCTTTTACTCAAGAAGAAGAAAAGTGGGTCTCTGATGAGACTCCCGGCATGGTCCCTCCTCGGCCCCCCACTGTTGGGGGTGCCTGGTTGAGGTTGACATTTTCCCCCCACATGCCGCTCCCTCCTCGGCCCCCCACTGTTGGGGACGCCGGGTTGAGGTTGAGACGACGATCCTCCCTCCCCATTTCCCCAACGTTGGGGTTCATGGGTTGAGAGTGAGGCGAAGGACAAGGCACCTGACGGTGGAGCAGTATCCCTCCCTAAATGCCCCTTTTGGGTCCATTTAGGTCGAGACACCCCAGGTAGAGCCTCTGGTGCAGCAGCTTAGATCTGCTACAAGCACCCTGGAGTCATCAGCCCTGCTGACGAACTCCTTTTTCACCTTCGGCTGCGGCGTGCCTGCCGCAGCAATCCAGGGTACACAGCTTGCTGTGTACTCCTGAGGGGTCGGGGGACCAGCACTGGGGGCAGCCAGCACTGGCAGGGACACAGCTTGCCTGTGTCCCTGCGGCAGCCAGCACTAAGGGCTGCATTTATGGTGGAGCAGAGGACCCAGCACTCTGGGTCCTATGCAGGGGCCCACACTACCCCACCGCTGCCTGCCCCGGGGGTCCGGTGGGGTCCAGACCAGTTCCGGACCCCCCCCGGACTTCCGCGCCGCTCTGGAGCCCTTTCCGGCCTCACAGAGCTAATTTAGGCCGCGGCTTCGGCCTACGCCGAGGCCGCCGCCTTCGGCACGCCCCCCGGCCCGCCCCCCGGACGACGAGGATGACGCGGCCAGCGTCATAGCAGGGGGCGGACCGCGTCTCCTGAGCGCGATTCCATGCAGAATCGCGCGGTTTTGCAGCGCTCCGCCCCCCTTCTTCCTCCTCTCTCCGGACGCCATTACATGCCTCATGGTGGAGGCAGAGCGGCACCAGCAGCAGCACAGTCTCCGGGGGGCACAGACAGACGCTGGACACTGGTTGCTGACACACAGGTGGTGGTAACTTGCCAGCAGAGGTCTTCCATCTCCTCTGCTGGAACTCTTCTCTCCAGGGCACCCCTGCACAGGCTACTCTCTCCAGGGCACCCCTGCACAGCACTATTTTCTCCAGGGCACCCCTGCACAGGCTCCTGTATATACCACTATGCCGGGCTCAAGGAACAAGAGGACTAGGGCCCACACAGCCTACTATTCCTTATGCACAGCATGTCAGAAGCCTCTACCCAGTAGACATACGTCCCCGCACTGCCGGGACTGCGCCCAAACTACGGTGCCGGTGTCCCCAGCCGTTACGGATGCGTCATCTGCCATGCCGGAATGGGCCACTTTTCTGTCCCAATCCATCTCACAATCCATGGCACAATCCATGGACAGGCTGTCCTCTACATTGCTTTCAGCTATGCAGAGTCACACTTCATCCCAGACTGCTGCTCAACAAAGCGGACACTCGGAACGCAGCCGCACTGAACTAATGTCCACCTCTAGGGCAGGACGGAAACGACCGCATAGGTCAGGCTCTCCAGGGCCTACTCATGCTTCACGGTCTCCAGGGCCTACTCATACTTCACGGTCATCTCCAAGGGAGAGTCGCCGTGCCTCCAGGTCGCCAGAACCGTCCCCTGATAGGGAGGATCACAGAAGGTCCAGGTCACCCCCTCCTAGAGAGGACCGCAGCGATACGCAGGAGTCCGAAGGACTCTGTGACTCCAGCTCAGATCTGGATCCAGATGGGTCCCTAGACCTAACCCAGCCAGACACTGATGTATTGGTTGAGGACGTAATCACCTCCATCAACCAGGTGCTGAAGATATCTGAACCTCCTCCAGATGCCCCAGAGCACGAGATCGCTTTCCAGAGGACTAAGAGGCCCCCTAAATATTTCTCCGATCACCCCGAGTTCAGGGCGATTCTCAAAAACCATCGCTCACACCCGGAGAAGAGATTCGGCAACCGTAAGGCACTGGAGAGGCGTTACCCCTTCTTGCAAGAGGTAACACAGACCTGGGCAGATACGCCTGTAGTAGACCCTCCGGTATCCAGACTCGCAACACAGACGCTTCTTTCCCTGCCTGATAGCTCCTCCATAAAGGACGCGACGGACCGTCAGGTGGAACACATGGCCCGATCAATTTTCGAGGCCACAGGGTCCTCCCTGGCCCCGACATTCGCTATTGTGTGGGCAGCAAAGGCTATCATGGCCTGGACAACTACCTTACATGCCGGTCTCCGTTCAGTTAACTCCGAGCTCGCTGACCAGGCGGTTCAAGCGTCAGTCGTGGCTGAATATATTTTACACGCAGCTATCGATTCCGCAAATTGTGCGGCAGTGGCTGCGTCAAACGCCATCATCATCAGGCGTGCTCTCTGGCTGCGGGAATGGAAGGCGGATGCAGTCTCAAAGAAGTCTCTTACCCACCTTCCATTTCTCAGCGGTCGTCTCTTTGGTGAAGAGCTTGATAAATTAATATCCATAGCTGTATAAATCTATTAGGAGGGAAAAGGTGGATGTAGTATGTCGGGGTGTACGGACGCCCAGCGTGCAGGACAGACAACGGGGATGGAATAGAAGGCCCTGGAGATAAGGAGATGGGTCACCTCCTGACACTCACTTGTGTCTTGTACCCCAACACCTGGTAACTGTCATGTGGTGTAGGCCCTCTCTCATTATTCCTGGTTAGTGTGCTGGCTGGCAAGGATGCTAGCATCACCTCTACAGATAATACCAAATGGTGGTAAGGTAAATACAATGGGGGCAATAGGCACAAACAGAAAAGCAATCTGAATTCCTCAAATGGAGCAAGACTCCAGAGCTGCATTAAACACAACTCTGACTTCAAGAGACAGGCTCCTTCTAAGGTGCACCACCTAGAAATGGTTCCATTACCGGCATCGGATGATCAGGCATGTTACTTTTAGTGGCCAAAAAGCTGTCCCTGAGGATTAGGCTACATAGAGAGTGCTTAACTCCTGCAGCGCCCAAAGAAAACTATACACATCTAAACATCAGCTGAAGTCCTGCAATCCATAATACTGGTTTCAGACTCAACATGGTGAGTGACAGGATGTGCCTGATGTCAGAATACGATGGAGACATTGAAGAGATATAAGGGTTGAAGCTTACAGCGGCTGCTGTCAGCCATTGGCTTCTCAAGAAGTCTTCAAAGTCCCTAATAAAAATATTAAAACTGTTTCCTAAACTCTGTATCTCGTCCTGCCTTATACCTCAGATAGGTCTAAAACATAATTTTCCTGTGTGCTCTTGCTTGTACCCTAAGTGTTTTGTTTCTATTTCTGATGTAGGGAGATCACGAGGAATTCAATCAGTGTCAGGCTCAGCTGAAATCTCTGTATGCTGAAAACCAAACTGGAAACGTGGGCGAATTTACAGCGTACCGTGTGTTGTATGACATCTTCACCAAAAACTCTGGTTAGACATAACAAGTGAACGCTTTTGGATATTGAAAAAAATATTAAAACGGTTTCCTAAACTCTGTATCTCGTCCTGCCTTATACCTCAGATAGGTCTAAAACATAATTTTCCTGTGTGCTCTTGCTTGTACCCTAAGTGTTTTGTTTCTATTTCTAATGTAGGGAGATCACGAGGAATTCAATCAGTGTCAGGCTCAGCTGAAATCTCTGTATGCTGAAAACCTAACTGGAAACGTGGGCGAATTTACAGCGTACCGTGTGTTGTATTACATCTTCACCAAAAACTATGGGGGTAAGTAAATGCCTAATCCTCACCTGGGGAGATGTTTGCACTGCGCTTGCAAGACATGTTTGGCAGACCACTACTGAATCAGATATTTCTTTATCGCTTCATTGGGGAATACAAGAAGACTATGGGGTGTATGCTGTTCTGCCACTAGGAGGCGACACTAGGTTAAACAAGACTAAAAAAAGTTAGGGTGTATACTGACTGGGAGGAGCTAACGACCAGAAGGAGTTGGTCTGTTTTTAACTTGGCGTCTTAAAAGGCAAACATGGGGCTCCCTTGTGGGGCCCTGTCTCTACCATTTCAACCCTGTTATTTTTATTAATGGCTTATGCTTTTTCTTTCAGATCTTACTAAGAATTCTTCACAGGGAATACAGTGTGCAGTGAGGCACTCCTGTCACCCCACATGGGTACCGAGGGTCCAGAAAGCTCCTGGCTGCCTGTTAACCCTCAGTCTCCCTGGCAGGACATCTCCCCTGCATGGATGTGTGCTCAGGTGCAATCAGTGGCCGATTCTGCCTAAAACAGCTCCCCTAACATGCTCGCCCACCAGAGCCGGACTGTAGGGTGCACATATGCCAGAGGACCCCCACTAGACAGGAGAGAGGTCCCTGCATCTGGAGCTGCAGGCGTCCTCATCAACAGATCCCCCCAGGCATCTGGACATCCACAGGACTTGTAGGAGACTCTGTGCTGTCTCCTGCTGTGTGTGTGTGGCCCCCACAGCAAGACGTGGTGCCAGCTTTCCGCCAAGGTTTGGAAGCAGGAATGTTTTCATGAAAGACACCAGCTCTTCAAGTGCTGGTTCAAGATCCAGATCAAGGTCATCTTCTCGCTCCCCTCATAGGTGTCTTAAAAGGCAAACATGGGGCTCCCTTGTGGGGCCCTGTCTCTACCATTTCAACCCTGTTATTTTTATTAATGGCTTATGCTTTTTCTTTCAGATCTTACTAAGAATTCTTCACAGGGAATACAGTGTGCAGTGAGGCACTCCTGTCACCCCACATGGGTACCGAGGGTCCAGAAAGCTCCTGGCTGCCTGTTAACCCTCAGTCTCCCTGGCAGGACATCTCCCCTGCATGGATGTGTGCTCAGGTGCAATCAATGGCCGGTCCTGCCTAAAACGGCTCCGCTAACATGCTCGCCCACCAGAGCCGGATTCTAGGGTGCATAGATGCCAGAGGACCCCCACTAGACAGGAGAAAGGTCCCTGCATCTGGAGCTGCAGGCGTCCTCATCAACAGATCCCCCCAGGCATCTGGACATCCACAGGACTTGTAGGAGACTCTGTGCTGTCTCCTGCTGTGTGTGTGTGGCCCCCACAGCAAGACGTGGTGCAGCTTTCCGCCAAGGTTTGGAAGCAGGAATGTTTTCATGAAAGACACCAGCTCTTCAAGCGCTGGTTCAAGATCCAGATCAAGGTCATCTTCTCGCTCCCCTCATAGGTGTCTTAAAAGGCAAACATGGGGCTCCCTTGTGGGGCCCTGTCTCTACCATTTCAACCCTGTTATTTTTATTAATGGCTTATGCTTTTTCTTTCAGATCTTACTAAGAATTCTTCACAGGGAATACAGTGTGCAGTGAGGCACTCCTGTCACCCCACATGGGTACCGAGGGTCCAGAAAGCTCCTGGCTGCCTGTTAACCCTCAGTCTCCCTGGCAGGACATCTCCCCTGCATGGATGTGTGCTCAGGTGCAATCAGTGGCCGGTTCTGCCTAAAACAGCTCCCCTAACATGCTCGTCCACCAGAGCCGGACTGTAGGGTGCACAGATGCCAGAGGACCCCCACTAGACAGGAGAGAGGTCCCTGCATCTGGAGCTGCAGGCGTCCTCATCAACAGATCCCCCCAGGCATCTGGACATCCACAGGACTTGTAGGAGACTCTGTGCTGTCTCCTGCTGTGTGTGTGTGGCCCCCACAGCAAGACGTGGTGCCAGCTTTCCGCCAAGGTTTGGAAGCAGGAATGTTTTCATGAGACACCAGCTCTTCAAGCGCTGGTTCAAGATCCAGATCAAGGTCATCTTCTCGCTCCCCTCATAGGTGTCTTAAAAGGCAAACATGGGGCTCCCTTGTGGGGCCCTGTCTCTACCATTTCAACCCTGTTATTTTTATTAATGGCTTATGCTTTTTCTTTCAGATCTTACTAAGAATTCTTCACAGGGAATACAGTGTGCAGTGAGGCACTCCTGTCACCCCACATGGGTACCGAGGGTCCAGAAAGCTCCTGGCTGCCTGTTAACCCTCAGTCTCCCTGGCAGGACATCTCCCCTGCATGGATGTGTGCTCAGGTGCAATCAGTGGCCGATTCTGCCTAAAACAGCTCCCCTAACATGCTCGCCCACCAGAGCCGGACTGTAGGGTGCACAGATGCCAGAGGACCCCCACTAGACAGGAGAGAGGTCCCTGCATCTGGAGCTGCAGGCGTCCTCATCAACAGATCCCCCCAGGCATCTGGACATCCACAGGACTTGTAGGAAACTCTGTGCTGTCTCCTGCTGTGTGTGTGTGGCCCCCACAGCAAGACGTGGTGCCAGCTTTCCGCCAAGGTTTGGAAGCAGGAATGTTTTCATGAAAGACACCAGCTCTTCAAGCGCTGGTTCAAGATCCAGATCAAGGTCATCTTCTCGCTCCCCTCATAGGTGTCTTAAAAGGCAAACATGGGGCTCCCTTGTGGGGCCCTGTCTCTACCATTTCAACCCTGTTATTTTTATTAATGGCTTATGCTTTTTCTTTCAGATCTTACTAAGAATTCTTCACAGGGAATACAGTGTGCAGTGAGGCACTCCTGTCACCCCACATGGGTACCGAGGGTCCAGAAAGCTCCTGGCTGCCTGTTAACCCTCAGTCTCCCTGGCAGGACATCTCCCCTGCATGGATGTGTGCTCAGGTGCAATCAATGGCCGGTCCTGCCTAAAACGGCTCCGCTAACATGCTCGCCCACCAGAGCCGGATTCTAGGGTGCATAGATGCCAGAGGACCCCCACTAGACAGGAGAAAGGTCCCTGCATCTGGAGCTGCAGGCGTCCTCATCAACAGATCCCCCAGGCATCTGGACATCCACAGGACTTGTAGGAGACTCTGTGCTGTCTCCTGCTGTGTGTGTGTGGCCCCCACAGCAAGACGTGGTGCCAGCTTTCCGCCAAGGTTTGGAAGCAGGAATGTTTTCATGAAAGACACCAGCTCTTCAAGCGCTGGTTCAAGATCCAGATCAAGGTCATCTTCTCGCTCCCCTCATAGGTGTCTTAAAAGGCAAACATGGGGCTCCCTTGTGGGGCCCTGTCTCTACCATTTCAACCCTGTTATTTTTATTAATGGCTTATGCTTTTTCTTTCAGATCTTACTAAGAATTCTTCCCAGGGAATACAGTGTGCAGTGAGGCACTCCTGTCACCCCACATGGGTACCGAGGGTCCAGAAAGCTCCTGGCTGCCTGTTAACCCTCAGTCTCCCTGGCAGGACATCTCCCCTGCATGGATGTGTGCTCAGGTGCAATCAGTGGCCGATTCTGCCTAAAACAGCTCCCCTAACATGCTCGCCCACCAGAGCCGGACTGTAGGGTGCACAGATGCCAGAGGACCCCCACTAGACAGGAGAGAGGTCCCTGCATCTGGAGCTGCAGGCGTCCTCATCAACAGATCCCCCCAGGCATCTGGACATCCACAGGACTTGTAGGAAACTCTGTGCTGTCTCCTGCTGTGTGTGTGTGTGGCCCCCACAGCAAGACGTGGTGCCAGCTTTCCGCCAAGGTTTGGAAGCAGGAATGTTTTCATGAAAGACACCAGCTCTTCAAGCGCTGGTTCAAGATCCAGATCAAGGTCATCTTCTCGCTCCCCTCATAGGTGTCTTAAAAGGCAAACATGGGGCTCCCTTGTGGGGCCCTGTCTCTACCATTTCAACCCTGTTATTTTTATTAATGGCTTATGCTTTTTCTTTCAGATCTTACTAAGAATTCTTCACAGGGAATACAGTGTGCAGTGAGGCACTCCTGTCACCCCACATGGGTACCGAGGGTCCAGAAAGCTCCTGGCTGCCTGTTAACCCTCAGTCTCCCTGGCAGGACATCTCCCCTGCATGGATGTGTGCTCAGGTGCAATCAGTGGCCGATTCTGCCTAAAACAGCTCCCCTAACATGCTCGTCCACCAGAGCCGGACTGTAGGGTGCACAGATGCCAGAGGACCCCCACTAGACAGGAGAGAGGTCCCTGCATCTGGAGCTGCAGGCGTCCTCATCAACAGATCCCCCCAGGCATCTGGACATCCACAGGACTTGTAGGAGACTCTGTGCTGTCTCCTGCTGTGTGTGTGTGGCCCCCACAGCAAGACGTGGTGCCAGCTTTCCGCCAAGGTTTGGAAGCAGGAATGTTTTCATGAAAGACACCAGCTCTTCAAGCGCTGGTTCAAGATCCAGATCAAGGTCATCTTCTCGCTCCCCTCATAGGTGTCTTAAAAGGCAAACATGGGGCTCCCTTGTGGGGCCCTGTCTCTACCATTTCAACCCTGTTATTTTTATTAATGGCTTATGCTTTTTCTTTCAGATCTTACTAAGAATTCTTCCAGGGAATACAGTGTGCAGTGAGGCACTCCTGTCACCCCACATGGGTACCGAGGGTCCAGAAAGCTCCTGGCTGCCTGTTAACCCTCAGTCTCCCTGGCAGGACATCTCCCCTGCATGGATGTGTGCTCAGGTGCAATCAGTGGCCGATTCTGCCTAAAACAGCTCCCCTAACATGCTCGCCCACCAGAGCCGGACTGTAGGGTGCACAGATGCCAGAGGACCCCCACTAGACAGGAGAGAGGTCCCTGCATCTGGAGCTGCAGGCGTCCTCATCAACAGATCCCCCAGGCATCTGGACATCCACAGGACTTGTAGGAAACTCTGTGCTGTCTCCTGCTGTGTGTGTGTGGCCCCCACAGCAAGACGTGGTGCCAGCTTTCCGCCAAGGTTTGGAAGCAGGAATGTTTTCATGAAAGACACCAGCTCTTCAAGCGCTGGTTCAAGATCCAGATCAAGGTCATCTTCTCGCTCCCCTCATAGGTGTCTTAAAAGGCAAACATGGGGCTCCCTTGTGGGGCCCTGTCTCTACCATTTCAACCCTGTTATTTTTATTAATGGCTTATGCTTTTTCTTTCAGATCTTACTAAGAATTCTTCACAGGGAATACAGTGTGCAGTGAGGCACTCCTGTCACCCCACATGGGTACCGAGGGTCCAGAAAGCTCCTGGCTGCCTGTTAACCCTCAGTCTCCCTGGCAGGACATCTCCCCTGCATGGATGTGTGCTCAGGTGCAATCAATGGCCGGTCCTGCCTAAAACGGCTCCGCTAACATGCTCGCCCACCAGAGCCGGATTCTAGGGTGCATAGATGCCAGAGGACCCCCACTAGACAGGAGAAAGGTCCCTGCATCTGGAGCTGCAGGCGTCCTCATCAACAGATCCCCCCAGGCATCTGGACATCCACAGGACTTGTAGGAGACTCTGTGCTGTCTCCTGCTGTGTGTGTGTGGCCCCCACAGCAAGACGTGGTGCCAGCTTTCCGCCAAGGTTTGGAAGCAGGAATGTTTTCATGAAAGACACCAGCTCTTCAAGCGCTGGTTCAAGATCCAGATCAAGGTCATCTTCTCGCTCCCCTCATAGGTGTCTTAAAAGGCAAACATGGGGCTCCCTTGTGGGGCCCTGTCTCTACCATTTCAACCCTGTTATTTTTATTAATGGCTTATGCTTTTTCTTTCAGATCTTACTAAGAATTCTTCACAGGGAATACAGTGTGCAGTGAGGCACTCCTGTCACCCCACATGGGTACCGAGGGTCCAGAAAGCTCCTGGCTGCCTGTTAACCCTCAGTCTCCCTGGCAGGACATCTCCCCTGCATGGATGTGTGCTCAGGTGCAATCAATGGCCGGTCCTGCCTAAAACGGCTCCGCTAACATGCTCGCCCACCAGAGCCGGATTCTAGGGTGCATAGATGCCAGAGGACCCCCACTAGACAGGAGAAAGGTCCCTGCATCTGGAGCTGCAGGCGTCCTCATCAACAGATCCCCCCAGGCATCTGGACATCCACAGGACTTGTAGGAGACTCTGTGCTGTCTCCTGCTGTGTGTGTGTGGCCCCCACAGCAAGACGTGGTGCCAGCTTTCCGCCAAGGTTTGGAAGCAGGAATGTTTTCATGAAAGACACCAGCTCTTCAAGCGCTGGTTCAAGATCCAGATCAAGGTCATCTTCTCGCTCCCCTCATAGGTGTCTTAAAAGGCAAACATGGGGCTCCCTTGTGGGGCCCTGTCTCTACCATTTCAACCCTGTTATTTTTATTAATGGCTTATGCTTTTTCTTTCAGATCTTACCAAGAATTCTTTCCAGGGAATACAGTGTGCAGTGAGGCACTCCTGTCACCCCACATGGGTACCGAGGGTCCAGAAAGCTCCTGGCTGCCTGTTAACCCTCAGTCTCCCTGGCAGGACATCTCCCCTGCATGGATGTGTGCTCAGGTGCAATCAATGGCCGGTCCTGCCTAAAACGGCTCCGCTAACATGCTCGCCCACCAGAGCCGGATTCTAGGGTGCACAGATGCCAGAGGACCCCCGCTAGACAGGAGGAGAGGTCCCTGCGTCTGGAGCTACAGGCCTCCTCATCAACAGATCCCCCCAGGCATCTGGACATCCACAGGACTTGTAGGAGACTCTGTGCTGTCTCCTGCTGTGTGTGTGTGGCCCCACAGCAAGATGGGTGGTTGGTGGATGAAACTCAAATCGCTGCATCTTCCCTGTGTTCAGAGCCAGTTTCCCCCCAGCCTGCCAGCAGCAGCTTCAAATTTAGTCCCTGGTCTCTCTGCGGCCTCCAGGGTTGAAGTGCCTGCCCTTTTCCCCCAACCCCCCCAAAGGCCTAACATCTCTCATAGTGGAGCTTGGGCTTTCTCCCGCTCCCGCTCTCGCTCTCCTCTCCATCACTCTCCTGGGCTTTCTGTGTGAAGCCACGCCCCCTGCTCGCTCCTCTTATGTAGGTTACTGTGGAGCAGGGCTGTTAACCCCCTGTGCACCACTGCTGTGCAGACAGAACTCAGCACAGTGCAGGGCCAACACAGTTACTAGGGAATATTGCAAGGCACAGTAAGAATGATACCAAGGCCATGGCCCTTGTGGGAAAATGAACCCTCTAACCATTCAAATAAGTCCTTATCCCTAGGTGTAATGTGCATCCCTACAGTTGGGAAATGCTGGGGGTTAATGTACAGCAGATGGATGATGCTTAGATTGCTGGGCACACTCGGGATTGCTGTGCATCCTTTCACATTATTGTACATTTTCTGGTCATCATAATGGGAGACCCAGACAATGGGGTTTAGGGCACTGCCCTCCGGAGGTCACACTAGGTACTACAAGTTTGTAGACACCGCCCCTCCGCTTATAAACCCCTACCGCAGGGAACATCCTCAGTTTTAAACTTAGTGTGCTCGGAGGATCACGCTTTGCTTGCACTTCACTGCATTCTCACAACTTACGTGATGGCGTCTGAAGACAAGGTAAACTGGTCCCGGTCGGGACCTGCGACAGCCTCCCCGCTCACCCTTGTGGAACACGCTGGTGGAGGTACCGGAGGGCCTAGAGCCTGGACACTTTGTGTTCTCCCGGTACGCTGTTGCGCTCCTCTCCATCCCTCTCTGGGGGGCTCTGGAGAGTGGGAGATGGGAGCCTTGCACAGCTCCGCTCCGTCCGAGGCCTCCCTAAATGGTGCTTACAGACCGGACTGGAGCCAGCCCAGTCCGAGGCCTCCCTAAATGGTGCTTACACTCCGGACTGGGCTGAACCCCCGTCCGAGGCCTCCCTAAATGGTGCTTACAGACCGGACCGGCACTGAGGCACTCTGTGTCTCCTGTGTGCCTGGGGGTAGTGTCGGTCACTTTATGTGTCCTGACACTCAGACCGCGCGTTACCCTCGGGTCCGCGGATCTGGAGGTGTACCCCGTGCTGGGGTCACCCTGGCTGACCGCCCTGTGGGTCGCAGGGGCTGAGGCTGCGGATGTGTATGGTGCATGCAGTCTGTGTGATGTATTTCACATTACTTCCCGCGCTGCGGGCTCTGGCGCCTTAATACTGAGGCTGCTTGGAGGATAGGAAGCAGCCCGTGCGGTGACGTCATCGATGGGCGTGTGTGTGTGCTTCCCGCGTGTTTTCGGCGCCGCCCACGGTTTCACTGTCGGCGGCCATCTTTACCCTCACTTCCCGGCTGGGATCTGTATGCAGCGTGCGCCTGCACTCCAGAGGAGACCGGAAACTCTCGCGGAGGTCACACACACACACCGCTTCCTCCTACCGCTTCGCTGCGGTCGGTAAGCCACCGGGATTCCCGGTTTTGTCTGCGCAATTTGGCTTATTTCCCCTGCTGTGGCGATGTCCTCAGTTAGGAAGCGTGCTGCTAAGGCGGCAGATGCCACCATTACCTGTGCTACATGCAATGGGACTCTGGTGGAGGGGTCCTGCAATAACTGCGGACGCCCAGAGGCCCGGACTGACACTGCTGAGACAGCAGCTCCGGTGCTGTACCCTGAGGTTCAGGTGATCCCAGGGCCATGGGAAACTCAGAATAAGATCAATGAATCTCTGTTGTCCCAGCTGTCCTCCATGTCGCAATCCCTGGAGGCACTCAATAGGAGGCTGGAAAGCCCAGTTACCCCCGGGTGTCTCCCTCTTCTGCTGTGAGACCCCTTAAGCGGGCTCGTCGTGAGGATTCACCCGAGCTCCAGGCTCTCTCTGAGGAGGAGCGTTCCTCTGATGGTGAGGACGATGATGGGGGTTCGACTCTCGGGTCCGTGTCTGTGTCTGAACCACCAGACGGGGTGGAGGATTTGGTGTCCTCTATCAACGAGACCTTACGTCTCATGACACCCCCTGAGGAGGTGACTGTACACCCGAAGGAGGTCTATCAATGGCTGCGGCCGGAGGCTAGACCAAGTGGCTCCTTCATGGACCACACTAACTTTGGAAGGGTGGTTAGAGCTCCCAGGTTACATCCTGGGCGGCATTATGTCCGCAAACCCAAGGACAATCGCTTCCCCTTCCCCCAGGAGGTGCTACAGGAGTGGTCGCAGTCCCCAAAGGTGGACGCTTCCATGACCAGGATTGCTGCACGCTCCCTTTTCTCTGCCTCTGATAGCTCCTCGCTGAAGGATGCGACTGATAGACAGGTCGAGCAACTCGCCAAGTCTTCCTATGAGGCTGTGGGGTCTTCATTTGCCCCTAATTTTGCCACGGTCTGGACCTTACAAGCGATTACTACCTGCTTGGATGGTATCTCTGACCTGGCAAGGTCCAGTCCAGAGGTCCTGGCGCTTACCGAAAGGGCAAGGGCCTATGCGGACTACGCCAGGACTGCGACTTTGGAAACTGCCACTCGCTCAGCTGTGGCTTCGGCCAATGCTATTGCGATTCGCAGGTTGTTGTGGCTGCGTCTTTGGGACTCAGATGCCACATCTAAGAAGATTTTGCAGAATCTTCCGTTCTCTGGTGACAGGCTTTTTGGTACCGAACTGGACAAGCTGATAAAGGATTCTGCTGAGTCTAAGATTCCGCAGAATAAACCTAAGCCACGGTACACCGTTAAGAGGAACCCAAAACAGTGGTCCTTTCGGTCCAGCTCACAGTCATCAGCACCGTCCGCTCGCACGGACCGAGGGGGCAAGCCCGCTTCTCAGTGGCGCTCTAAGAGTCGTCCAGAAGAAGCGGCGGGGGCAGCGGCTGCCGCCCCCAAACCTGCCTCTACATGACTCGCTCTCCCTTCCTGCCTCCCCACAGGTGGGGGGTCGCCTGTCTCGTTTTCAGGACAGGTGGCTACTTCACGTTCAAGATCAGTGGGTTCGAGACGTGGTCTCGCGAGGTTACAGGATAGAGCTGACGTCAAAGCCGATACCCCGATTCCATCGGTCGGTCCCATCCCCAGAAAAGGCTCAGGCCTTTCACCTGGTGTTGGAGGGTCTCCGCAGGGACGGAGTGGTGGTCCCGGTGCCTTCCGGGGAGAGGTTTCGGGGTTTTTACTCCAACCTCTTTATTGTACCAAAGAAGGACGGATCCTTCCGCCCGGTGCTGGACCTAAAGTTGTTCAACCGTCACGTGTTGGTTCGGAAGTTCCGTATGGAATCACTGCGTTCCGTGATCGCGGCTGTGTCACAGGGGGACTTCCTAGCGTCCATAGATATCCGAGACGCTTACCTTCACGTGCCCATTGCACCGGCTCATCAGCGCTGGTTGAGATTTGCAGTGGGGGAAGAACACTTCCAATTTGTGGCGCTGCCGTTCGGGTTGGCCTCGGCACCGCGGGTGTTCACAAAAGTGATGGCCTCCATGATGGCTCTCCTGCACGTGCAGGGGCACGCCGTCATTCCCTATCTGGACGACCTGCTGGTCAGGGCGCCATCAGAACACCTTTGTCGGCAAAGCCTGGAGGTAACCATGAAGTCTCTGGAACAGTTCGGGTGGCTTATCAATATCCAGAAGTCGATCCTGGTTCCGACCCAGTCACTGACGTATCTGGGCATGGACTTTCACACGGACTCGGCCCTAGTGTCTCTGCCACGAGTCAAACAGATGGCGATCCAATCAGGAGTGCAAGCAGTCCTCCTGTCACCACAATCATCCCTACGGATCTTGATGAAGCTGGTGGGGCGCATGGTAGCTGCAATAGAGGCAGTACCTTTTGCGCAGTTTCGCCTCCGTCCTCTCCAGCTGGAGATTCTTTGCAGATGGGACAAGAGGACGAGCTCTCTGAATCGGCTGGTGACACTTTCCCAACCGACCAGGGATTCCCTGCAGTGGTGGCTCCAGCCACCTCACTTGTCACGGGGTCGGTCCTTCCGCAAACCGTCATGGTTAGTGGTGACCACCGACGCCAGTCTGACGGGCTGGGGTGCGGTGTTCTTACACCACAGGGCTCAAGGCCTCTGGACTCCGTCGGAGTCGGCGTTGCAGATCAACGTGCTGGAGATCAAGGCGGTCTACCTGGCGCTCCTTGCGTTTCAGAAGTTCCTGTCAGGGCAACCCATTCGGGTTCAGTCCGACAATGCGACGGCCGTCGCTTATATAAATCATCAGGGAGGGACCAGAAGTGCTCAGGCCCTCGCCAAAGTCCACCGCATTCTATCTTGGGTGGAGGACAACGACTGCCTGATCTCCGCAGTTCACATCCCAGGGGTCGAGAACTGGGAGGCCGACTACCTGAGCCGGCAGGGGATGGACGCCGGAGAGTGGTCTCTTCATCCAGACGTCTTCCAGGACATCTGCAGCAGATGGGGCACTCCGGACGTGGATCTGATGGCCTCGCGGCTGAATCATCAGGTGCCGCAATACATGGCGAGATCATGGGATCCTCAGTCTCTGGGGGCAGATGCCCTGATCCTGAGTTGGTCCAGATTCCATCTTCCGTATGTGTTCCCGCCTCTAGCTCTGATTCCCAGGGTTCTGTGGAAGATCAGGTCGGAGTGCAGGGTAGCCATTCTAGTGGCTCCAGATTGGCCCAGGAGGTCCTGGTATCCGGACCTGTGGCAACTGTCAGGCGGACTCCGGTGGGCTCTTCCAGAACGCGCAGATCTGCTCGCGCAAGGCCCATTCTTCCACCTCAATTCCAGGGCCCTCAGATTGACTGCATGGCTCTTGAGGCCTGGCTGCTGACGTCCAGGGGCTTCTCTCCTACGGTTGTTGCCACCATGACTCGGGCTAGGAAGCCTGTTTCCAGGAAGATGTACCACAGAACGTGGAAGATTTTCTTCACCTGGTGTGCCTCGGGTGGTCGCTCCCCGTGGCCCTTGTCCATTCCGACATTGTTGGCTTTCCTTCAGTCGGGGCTGGAATTGGGATTATCCCTAGGCTCTTTGAAGGGTCAAGTGTCAGCTCTTTCAGTGCTGTTTGACAAGCGCTTGGCGCTCCTTCCCAAGGTCCGTCAGTTTCTCCAGGGAGTCTCTCGGGTGGTCCCGCCCTACAGGCGACCACTGGACCCGTGGGACCTTAACATGGTCCTGGCGGCACTGCAGAAACCGCCGTTTGAGCCGCTGAGAGACATTTCTCTGTCTCGTCTGTCCCAGAAGGTGGTCTTTCTGGTGGCGATTACATCTCTGAGAAGGGTCTCAGAATTGGCTGCACTATCGTGCAAGTCGCCCTTTCTGGTGGTTCACCAAGACAAGGTGGTGTTACGCCCGCGGCCAGAATTCTTGCCAAAGGTGGTTTCCACTTTTCACCTGAACCAGGGGATTGTTCTCCCATCATTTTGCCCCGCTCCCGTTCATCAGGTCGAGCGCGATCTCCATACTCTGGATCTCGTGAGGGCTGTACGCATTTATGTGTCCAGGACTGCCTCCTTCCGGAATTCGGATTCCTTATTTGTCCTGACGACAGGTCGCTGTAAGGGGTCCGCGGCATCGAAGTCAACCTTGGCCAGATGGATCAAGGCTCCCATTCAGGAGGCCTACCGGTCTTCTGGTTTACCTCTCCCGGTGGGATTGAAAGCTCACTCTACCAGAGCTGTCGGTGCCTCCTGGGCTTTGCGACATCGAGCTTCTGCTCTACAGGTGTGTCAGGCAGCCACCTGGTCCAGCCTGCACACTTTCTCTAAGCACTATATGGTGCATGCCCATGCCTCTGCGGATGCAAGTTTGGGCAGGCGGGTCCTCCAGGCGGCGGTTGCCCACCTTTGAGGGGGACCATGTGTTATCCGTCTTTGAGGAACTCTTCCCGCCCTGGGGTATTGCTTTAGGACATCCCCATTGTCTGGGTCTCCCATTATGATGACCAGAAAAAAGAGAATTTTGTTTACGTACCGTAAATTCTTTTTTCTTTAATCAATGGGAGACCCAGCACCCACCCAGTTGTTCCGTTGCATGTTTTGCATTTGATCTGTTCCCCGTTGGGACAGTTTCTTCCGGGTTGTTGGACTGTCTGTGCACGGTTTCTTTCCCGATGTTTCGGGTGTGGTTTATTTGTCTCCTCGCAGCTTATGGACCAAACTGAGGATGTTCCCTGCGGTAGGGGTTTATAAGCGGAGGGGGCGGTGTCTACAAACTTGTAGTACCTAGTGTGACCTCCGGAGGGCAGTGCCCTAAACCCCATTGTCTGGGTCTCCCATTGATGATTACGTACCGTAAATTCTTTTTTCTTTAAACAAAATTCTCTTTTTTGATGTATTTCTATGTATCGTATTGGAGCATCCTCACAGATGGACAATGAATGTTCGCTGAACCAGGAGTTTCCAACCACCAATGTATCATATCGTTGCTAGTGACAATGACCATGGAACCTGACCACTGTCCTGTGCATTAGAGTTTCCAAATCACCACTCATCATATCACCGGTAGTAGCTATAACCACAGAACCTGTCCACTATCCAGTGCAACAGCCATTTCCAGCCTCTACGTGTGACATGGCTTATAGCGTCAGTGGCCATGGAACCTGTCCACTCTACAGTGCATCAGCGTTTCCGACCATCAAGTGGGACATCGCTGATGGCGTCCATGGAACCTGTCCACTGCCCAGTGCTACAGAGCTCCCTGCCACCACATGTGGCATAGCCGTTGGCATCAATGGCCACAGAACCTGTCCACTATCCAGTGTAACATTTTTTCCATCCACCGAGAATGGCACCTTAGACAATGTCATTGGTCACGGAACCTGTCCAGTGCAGTAGTCCTTTCAGTTAAAGCTTACGACATCGAATTGTGTCAATGGCCATGGAACCTGTCCACTTCCCAGTGCTACACAGTTTCCTGCCATCACATGTGGCATCGCAGATGGCGTCAATGGCCATGGAACCTGTCCACTACCTAGCGCTACAGCATTTCCTTCCTCCATGTGGGACATCGCTGATAACATTGATGGCCATGGTACTTGTCCACTACCAACTGTCACAGAGGTGTCTGCCACCACTTGTACCTTCACCAATAATGCAACTGGCCACAGAACTTGTCCAATGCCCAGGGCAATAGACTTACCAGCCCCCATGTACAGTATCGCTGACAACCTCTAGAATTAAGAAACTGGTCCACTATCCGGTGGTATCACTGATGGCGTCAATACCCAGGGGATCCTATCAGTCCAGGACATCGTCCACTACCCAGGCAGCGGATGTTCCAACCACCACATACCATATTGCTATTTTGGCCATATGGTCATGGGACCTACCCACTGTGCAGTGCTCCAGAGTCTTCAGCACCACTTGTGACAGAACCTTTCATCCATTGCTCCAGAATAATAGCCGACGACATTTACTGCACTATCCAGTATTGTGACTTGCATCCAGGGTTTCATAATCTGTCCACTACCAGGTGGCCAACATCATTCTAAGAGCTGCGGAATCTTCAGATCAGGGCTCTCTTGCTCAGAAATCCATATTACCTGGGGGATTCAGGTCCTATCCATTATTAAGTGGACCAGGACTGCTACATATTTCATGCCACATTTTCACATCGGTGCTCGCCAAGCATAGACTGTTCTCTCTAATCTCGGATCACAACTACCAGGACAGCCAGCAGCCCATACCTGTAGTAATGTATGCAGCATTGGTCACTAGCTCCACTCGATATCCTGGTATCCAGTACAGTCTTAGCCCCGAGTTGTATCAGCCCGCCTTAAAGGTCCCGTTACATGGGACGATGTCTGCAACGATCTCGTGGGCGCGCAGTCGTTGCAGACATCGTTTTGACATCGTTGGTGTGATGTCACACGTCTAGATATCGGGGACAACTCACCAGCGATGATGTGAGCAGGTATCGTTCGTAAATCCCGCAAACGATCCCTGCTCATTGCTGTGAATGGGCGACGTTGTCCACGACATCGTTATCGCGGTGTCGCACACAACGATATACAAGGTTGGCTGATAGTTGATCGTGTGGTTTGAGAACATTTTCTCCAACCAGCAATACAACGATTTATCGTTAGAACTTGCCAGTCACATGCAACAAGGTCGCAACGACGCCGCTGATACGCCTCCAAACCCGTGATGTATCAGCGGTGTCATGAATGATGTCGTGCTCTGTAATGGAGCCTTTAGAAGTGCGTCCAGGATGCTTCATGCTCACATGGCCAGGGATACCCACGTAGCAGGGTCTCTGTCCTCTCACCAGTGTTTCCAATCCACCTTCTCCCATGTATATGTCAGACTAAGGTACCCTTCTTTGCAGGTTTCTCTACTTGCCGCAGATGTAATCTGTATTGGTGGTCCTACACATAGAGGATTGGAGATTTCCCTTGAGTAATGTCACAGGAGTCATCACAATACAGGTCCTTAGTGGATGCCAAACTTTGCCCCTTCCAGTTCTTATGCAGAAGATAGCCGTTGAACCTACTTTCCCTAGGTTGATCAGTGTCTATATATGGCTCACCAGCTATAAAGGGCTCTATAGCTCCTCAGATATCTCTTAATCCAGGTAATCTGGTCTTGCCCTCCAACTAGACTTGTGGCTAGGTCCTGCGCCCGCGATAACATAGCTCTGGTTTTTAGGACTCTTTACAATGTTGTTCTTCGGTCTGGTCACTAATGGACTGTCTCGATCAGGGTTACAGTGTCGATGTGAGGCAGCTTAAATTACCTTTTTTCCAAAAAATGAAGCAAAAACCTTGTTTTTTGTCACTTTTTTATTACACTTGCTATTTATTGTAATTTTTTATTAGAAACACTGTTATATGTGTGACGCTCATGCGGATTTTTTGCACCAGCGTCTAATACAGTTTTTTGGTGGGCATTGGACGCGGCTTTATGTAAGCGCCCAATCTATGCATGACCCATATTTGTCTGGTTATGTTTTTATAGGTGTGTATGTGTATTGTACGTGACAGATATATATACACACACACACACACACACTATATACACATACTGGTACATGCACTAGGATTTAATGTTTTACAAATGTTCAGTGTGGAGAAGCCAACAGCAATACGTACCGTTAGGTCTTGCCGGATCGATTTTAGCTGCTCACAAGCAAAAGCGTAATCTTGCTTTTCCTTAAAGTGTCCTTTAACCATCGTCAAAGACTTGCGTAAAACCTACAAAATAAGTATATTTGTAAATACTAAGACAAACATTACAACACTTCACATTTGGTGGTAATCGCAAGCACATTGCAGTTGCTTAATCTGTTTTACAGCCACACAAGGACATATTACTGGCACAAGTGCAATGAACGCATACACTAAAGGCCAAATGTATTAACTGAACAATCAGAAGCAGTCAAAGTCTTACTGGAACAGGTCGAACGGTTGAAGAATCCGGAGCACAGGTCAATCGCAGGTAAGTTTTTGTTATCTCCTGCGACGTTCCGATAATCTTCAGTTCGTTCCAGTCCAAATTTCCAGAATCACTTCGATCCACATTAATTTGTAGAACTAAAGGCTCCAAACGCAGCTGGTTTGGACTGTGCCCGTGTTGAAATCGCGCTGCCCGCTTTTCCTTCTTAAAGTCTCTTTCTGGGTCCTCAAAGTCCATGCTCATATTCTTTTTGCAATTTCGTTTGTTCAGATTTTGATCATTTCTACCAAAAAAAAAAGGAAACATGAGAAAAATTGGCTACAATATAAAAATATGCTAACTATAAATACAATTTTTTCACAAAGCTACAATGATCTTGCCATTGGCCATATCCATTTCTTAAAGAGGTTCCTGGAGAATGTAATAGAAATGGCTGCTGTCAAATATTTCAAGCTGCAGGTGGAATGAACACTGCTCAGGTCATGAGTCAGCTGTCAGAGGAGCAGCAATCTCCTACGTTGTAGAGCGCAGCCTGACTCCACAGAACAGGTTTACAAATAAGCGTGGAGGATGAATGAAACTAGAGAATAATTGTAAGAAAATCAGTTCTGCTCAATCAGCAAAGGAGAATTTATTTTTCTTCTGCAACACCCCTGCTCCATGACCAAGTGACCAGATTCGTTACGTTTGTCCACAATGCTGATCCTCCAAGTCAAATACATTTATCTCGAGCAGTGTTTATTTTTTTCATAGGCTGCGATGTCCTGACAAAAGACTAGAATAGGTTGTAGCTTGAAATATGTGACAGCGGGTAGTTTTATCACAGTATTAGTGAAGTCATATAAAAGGAGTTATCCAGACAACATATTGTTGAGCTTTCCACAGTATAGGTCAACATGAGATTGTTGAGGTCTGACACCCAGCATTCTCCTACTCTTTTGAATAGAAGAGGTTCTGCAGTTGCTAGCAGTGATTGCTAAACACTGAATAAAGCAGTGCAGCACTGCTTTAATGCATATCTGGAGACTGCAGAACCAATTTGCAGCAGATTGGAGGGTGTGCTGCCCCCCCACCCCATCTTATATTGCGGACATATCCCACAGGTAAGTCATTGGTGGATTTCCTGATGAAATGGTGGGGAAAACTCTTTGAAATGCATTGAATAAGCCACCTTTTAATTTATCAGACGTGAGTTTGGACATTCGTCTTTGAACAGCAACGCAAGTATTTCCACTAACTTGACCCAATTCCTTTATACTCGCCTGCCTTACTACATATGGATTCTGCAGCAGCTGTTTGGGTTTTTGTAACTGGCTGTGGTTCACACAACCTTATAAAGGTGAGCAAACAGCTCTGAGCACTCACTTTGTTGAGGTAAGACCCTATTGCGCTTTATTATCAACAGCTTTCTCATATGGATAACGGCATACACTCAACCAGATCTCCTGCCAACAGGTGGATGCGAGATCCATTGTTCACACTAATAATGGCCGTCCTAAAGACTGGACTGTTTCCGATATCACTAGAACCTGTAATATTTATGGGTTACAACGTACAAACGGGTTGGCTAGTGAAAACCAAGGCAGCAAGCGCAGCACCCATCTGTGTCCACCAATGAAGGCGAGAGAGAAAGCCCATTTTATGCCACTATCAAACTATTACCATATTGCCGTCTACTTAACATATTTACACCTAGCGTAATGAGTTTTGTTGTATAACACACAAGAATCCCGCTCCCACCTCTTGCGCCGCTGATTTCGTCCACGACCACGATCCATGTGTCCTCCACGGCCACGACCCTTCTGAAAGTTTCGGCGACTATTTGATCGACTTTCGTTTCCAGATAATGAACTGCTTTCAGATTCAGAATCACTGAACAGAAAACATTCAGTTGTATTAAATTGCACAACCTTACAGCGAAATTAAAACTGTGCCTACAATATTTAGAATTTCACCATTTTTTTTACCTGCGACGGTATCGCCTATGAGGGGAGCGAGAAGATGACCTTGATCTGGATCTTGAACCAGCGCTTGAAGAGCTGGTGTCTTTCATGAAAACATTCCTGCTTCCAAACCTTGGCGGAAAGCTGGCACCACGTCCTCTCGGTGTACTAGTATTGGTATGGAGACCACCGCGTGAGGGCTGTGTGACTGTAATGGTACTGCCAACAGAAGGCTGCAAAGTACTCTGCTCCCAGCGCTTTTTCTTTGGACTTCCCTTAACACTTTCTTTGCTTTAAAAAAATAAATAAAATAACAAAACAAAAAAGTTAAAAAGAAACATCTCTTTAAATCTCGCAATTGATTTCATTATCTGGGACGGCTGAAAAGGTAAGAGAGGTATACATGAATTGTGTTACACTGGGGCTGCTGTATTTATTACTGTGACATCCCAGGACAATGTGATGGCTTGTGACTGTTCATTGTCGCCGAGATAAATAAGATGATTACTTCCAAAATGTAATCTAGTGAAATGGTCCAAATTGGGAGTAGGAAAAAGAAAAGGCCATGTCATCTGTCAGTAACTTATTGTACTGTTCGTTGACTGTGGCTCCTGCCACTCTGTTCTCGCTCAAAATGTGAAAGCTGCAGCCAATCAGGGAACTGATTAGCCGTAAGTCATGTGATGTCCCCTGCCGTTAGATGAGGCCAGGATACTGAAGGGAGAAAAGCAGCAGTGTGGCAGGATGGAGCTCTGTTGCTTCTTTACCCCCAAAAGGTTTATTTGTAATAACAGGATTCTCTGAAAATAAGCCATACAATGGAATCTACAGGATTTTTGGAGTAGGCTTGAAATATAAGCTTCAAAAACAAGCCCTAGATAGTCAAAACCAAAGTGGGGGGATGCAAAAGGTGTAACTGTACAGTCTCTGCACTCTTAGCAGCCCCCAACATTTTTATTCCGAGGTTTAAAGGGAACCAACCAGCAGGATTTAGGGCTATTAAGTGAAGCCAGAGCCTTACAGGCTCTGGAATAATGAGTACAATCATACCTTTACTTCAATGATTACATGTATGATTGCAGAGAACACTTATCAAACACCAGGAACATAGTGCAGCACAGTGTCACTACGAGGTTTTTTTTTTATTTTTTAATTACCCCCGTTTGCTTTAAGCCAATCCCTAATTTCCCCCCTGCCCCCTCTTCCTCCCTTCCCTGGCAATATATACCAGGAACATTAGGTTCTGCATGGAGATAGCACAATGGCAAATGTCAGGCTTCTATGTGCTCACCACTCCCTCCCTCCTGTGTCTTCGACTTCCTCTCACTGCTTGTTTAGCTGTGTCAATAGGCAGTCACTGTGCAGGAGAAGGCCCCGCCCACTCCAGTCTGCACATCTTAAGTTCAGCTCTATCCTCACAATCACAGACAGGCAGGCAGACAGACAGACAAGATTCAGTGAGAGGAAGGCTTAGAAGCAAAGCCACAGGAGGGAAGGAGTGATGAGCACATAGGAGCCTGACATTGTGCTCTCCCCATGCTCAATGTCAGACTTAACATAGATTTCCTGATGTTTGATAACCGTTTTCTCTGCAATCATACATGTAATCATTGAGTAAAGATATGATTGCACTCAGGATCCCAGAGCCTGTAAGGCAATGGTTTCACTTTATATCCCTAAATCCTGCTGGTTGGTTCCCTATAATGGTACCATTACACACCGCAACTTTTGGCAGCGATCGGAGGCAACCTAACGTGCACATGCACATTTTTCATGGATGCCTCCGAAAGCCGAAGGCTTTTTTACACGCCGCAATTTCGCCCTCAACTTAAGGCGACGTGTCTCCCCGGAAGTTGCCACACAAACAGCAAGAAACATCCGGTAGACTCCCGTCGTCCCTTCACACGCTACAATCCCCAAAGGAATGTGGGCGTACATGTTCAGTGCAGCGAGAACATAGGCGTGGCAGACTGGTGTATACCGTGCACCAAGCACGCTGATTAGACAACGCAATAGCGTTATACATGACGTCATTGCCATTGTGTAGTGTGAATGGACAGCTGTTCAAATATGGAGCCCTGTGAAGGGACAGCCAATGGAAACACAGTAGCCACCACCGATCATCGCTGACGGGGCGCAGTCTCCAGTACGCTGTGGCACGCCTCCGGGAAATCAGTAGGCGCCGCTGATTCCATCCCTATCGCCCCTTCACACGCCAAAAGCAGGGAATTTCCCCTTCATGATTGCCTCTGATTTTGGAACAGTGCTGTGAAATCGGGACCAAGCGCAACCTTTTTGATCGCCGCCAGATTCCCGAATTACACGCTGTAATTTCGAAGCAATTTCACGGCAATGGTGACGGGGCTACAGATTGCCTGTCAGATTTCTCACTGCGGTTGCAGCGTGTAAAGGTACCCTTGGGGTTAAGACTGCTTTAAGGAGAGATCTTGGTCATAGGTGGAAAAAAAACTAAGGAATCCCCTTAAAATAAGCCCAAAATCATCTTTAGGGGCAAAAAAAATATTACACCCTGGCAATATTTTTTTAGGGAAAGACGGTATTGGATAGCCACTTTAATACATAGAGGATAACAGAAAAAATTGGGAGTTCGGCTCAACAGGACAAGATTTTCCTTTTCGTTTTCAAAAGAAAATATAGTGCATACAAAAGAAAAATTTACATGGTAGACATGACCCAGTCGAAGTGTTTTGACTGCACTAAACGGTCTTACTCTTGAGTCTGCTTAGTGTAGTCGAAACGCATCGACTTTCATGTCAACCATGTAAATTTTTCTTTTGTATGCACTATATTTTCTTTTGCAAAAGAAAAGGAAAATCCAGTCCTGTTTAGCCGCTCTCCAATTTTTCTATTATACTTGATGTGAGGCCAGGGCAAGGCCGGTGTCTGAGGCCCAGGTAGATGAGCATAGAGTAACTGGAATCAAGTTTCTATTACTTTAATACATACCCTGGCAAAGGTTCTCTACTCCAATCAATGGTGTAGGCAGAGCCATCTTGCAATCTGGCCTGCAAGACTTCTTTTAGCAGCTTTTCAGTTCTGTCTTTGTCCTCCTCACTTTCGCACGCGGTAAAGCAACGTTGAACATATTCCTTCATAGCTGGAGGCCAATCTTCAGGCTTTGAGGTACTATTGTGCCAGGAAAAAAAAGTATATATTTTTTGTTTGCATTGCAAGTACTTCAGACTAATGTAGCAATTGAATCGCTAAAACAGTGTTAAGCAGTGGGTTAAAGTAATAGAGACCTACATAAAGAGAAAGCTAATCTATTCACCTGTGTTCATGGCTCTTGTCTGGTTTTTGCTGCTGTAACATGTGGTGATGCACACGTGGGTGCTGTGGAAGGCCAGTATGGGCACCGTGCTGTTCGTTAGGCGTAAAGTTCTGGTTAGACATAACAAGTGGACGCTTTTGGATATTGAACTTCAGCCCACCCGCTCCTGGAGCCTCTATTAAAATGGAAAGGGCAAAATAAGAGTGTCAAACACACATCTCACTATGGTTAGTAAGAAAAACTCAGATCACCCAAACTGAACTAATATCTGCCCCGAAGCAGAAAAGAAGCTTTTTATGGCCTCTGAGTTCATGGAAAAAAACTGACACTGGGGGGTGTTTTCTGCCCAAGTTATGGAAGCAGCTCTGTGCGAGAAATACTGGATAGAAGCGACAACTTACGTTTCATTCTGTTCCATAATTGTTGCCCTTTCTTTGGTTTGGAGCTCTCACTGAAGGAATGCTGATTGTAGCTGTTGACATTACTGGATGGGCGCTGAGGGGAAAGCTGGTTGCCACCTGCTGTATTTTGTGAGCATGACTGCGACATATTTTGGTGGGCATGTTGGTGATGTGAAGTTTGGTTAGTAGACACTTGAGATTGGATAGTTGTGTAAGGAATTCCATCTTCTAGACCAGGAACACCTGGCTGAAAACATGAAGATAAGGTATCAATACCTGACTGAAAAAAAGAGAATTTTGTTTACGTACCGTAAATTCTTTTTTCTTTAGTCATCAATGGGAGACCCAGACAATGGGGTTTAGGGCTCTGCCCTCCGGAGGTCACACTAGGTACTACAAGTTTGTAGACACCGCCTCCTCCGCTTATAAACCCCCACCGTAGGAGACATCCTCAGTTTAGTCCATAAGCTGCGAGGAGAAATTAAACCACACCCGAAACATCGGGAAGAATGCCGTGCACAGACGGTTCAACAACCCGGCAAACACTGTCTCAACAGAGAACAGAACAAGTGCAAATATGCAACGGAACAACTGGGTGGGTGCTGGGTCTCCCATTGATGACTAAAGAAAAAAGAATTTACGGTACGTAAACAAAATTCTCTTTTTTCTGGTCGTCATAATGGGAGACCCAGACAATGGGGATGTCCTAAAGCAATACCCCAGGGCGGGAAGAGTTCCTCAACAAGACGGATAACACATGGTTCCCTCTAAAGGTGGGCAACCGCCGCCTGGAGAACCCGCCTGCCCAAACTCGCATCCGCCGAGGCATGGGCATGCACCATATAGTGCTTAGAGAAAGTGTGCAGGCTGGACCAAGTGGCCGCCTGACACACCTGTAGAGCAGAAGCTCGATGTCGCAAGGCCCAGGAGGCACCTACAGCTCTCGTAGAGTGTGCCTTCAAACCCACCGGGAGAGGCAAACCAGAAGACCGGTACGCCTCCTGAATGGGAGCCTTGATCCATCCGGCCAAGGTCGACTTCGAAGCCGCGGCCCCCTTACAGCGACCCATCGTGAGGACAAATAAGGAATCCGAACTCCTAAAGGAGGCGGTCCTGGACACATAAATGCGTACAGCTCTCACGAGATCCAGAGTATGGAGGTCGCGCTCAACCTGATGAACGGGAGCGGGGCAAAATGATGGAAGAACAATCTCCTGGTTTAGGTGAAACGTTGAAACCACCTTCGGCAGAAATTCAGGCCGTGGGCGCAACACCACCTTGTCTTGGTGAACCACCAGAAAGGGAGACTTGCACGAAAGTGCAGCCAATTCTGAGACCCGTCTCAGAGACGTAATCGCCACCAGAAAGACCACCTTCTGGGACAGACGAGAGAGAGAGACGTCTCTCAGTGGCTCAAACGGCGGTTTCTGCAGTGCCGCCAGGACCATGTTTAGGTCCCAAGGGTCCAGAGGTCGTCTATAGGGCGGGACCACCCGAGACACCCCCTGCAGAAATTGACGTACCTTCGGGAGGAGCGCCAAGCGCCTGTCAAACAACACTGAAAGTGCTGATACTTGACCTTTCAGAGAGCCAAGGGATAATCCCAACTCCAACCCCGACTGTAGGAAGGCCAACAATGTCGGGATAGACAAAGGCCACGGAGAGCGGCCACCAGAGGCACACCAGGTAAAAAAGATTTTCCACGTTCTGTGGTATATCTTCCTGGAAACAGGTTTCCTTGCCCGATTCATAGTGGCAACCACTGTAGGAGAGAAACCTCTGGATGTCAGCAGCCAGGCCTCAAGAGCCATGCAGTCAATCTGAGGGCCCTGGAATTGAGGTGGAAGAATGGGCCTTGCGCGAGTAGATCTGCGCGTTCTGGAAGAGCCCACCTGTGTCCGCCTGACAGTTGCCACAGGTCCGGGTACCAAGACCTCCTGGGCCAATCTGGAGCCACTAGAATGGCCACTCTGCATTCTGTCCTGATCTTCCACAGGATCAGGGCGTCCGCCCCCAGAGACTGGGGATCCCAAGATCTCGCCATGTATCGGGGCACCTGATGATTCAGCCGTGAGGCCATCAGATCCACGTCCGGAGTGCCCCACCTGCCGCAGATGTCCCGGAAGACGTCTGGATGTAGGGACCACTCTCCGGCGTCCATCCCCTGTCGGCTCAGATAGTCGGCCTCCCAGTTCTCGACCCCTGGGATGTGAACTGCGGAGATCAGGCAGCCGTTTTCCTCCACCCAGAGTAGAATGCGGTGGACTTCGGCGAGGGCCTGAGCACTTCTGGTCCCTCCCTGATGATTTATATAGGCGACGGCCGTCGCATTGTCGGACTGTACCCGAATGGGCTGTCCTGACAGGAATTTCTGAAACGCCAGTAGCGCCAGATAGACCGCCTTGATCTCCAGCACGTTGATCTGCAACGCCGACTCCGACTGAGTCCAGAGGCCTTGAGCCCTGTGGTGCAAGAACACCGCCCCCCAGCCCTTCAGACTGGCGTCGGTGGTCACCACTAACCATGACGGTTTTAGGAAGGACCGGCCCCGTGACAGGTGATGTGGCTGGAGCCACCACTGTAGAGAGTCCCTGGTTGGTTGTGACAGTGTCACCAGCCGATTCAGAGAGATCGTCCTCTTGTCCCATCTGCGAAGAATCTCCAGCTGGAGAGGACGGAGGCGAAACTGTGCGAACGGCACCGCCTCTATCGCCGCTACCATGCGACCCACCAGTCTCATCAATACCCGTAGGGATGACTGTGGAGACAGGAGGACATTCTGCACTCCTGATTGGATCGCAAGCTGCTTGGCTTGAGGTAGGGACACCAGGGCCGAGTCCGTGTGGAAGTCCATGCCCAGATATGTCAATGACTGGGTCGGAACCAGGGTCGACTTTTGAATGTTGATAAGCCACCCGAACCGTTCCAGGGACTTCATGGTCACCTCCAGGCTCACCCGACAAAGGTCTTCCGATGGCGCCCTGACCAACAGGTCGTCCAAATAGGGTATGACGGCGTGTCCCTGCGCATGCAGGAGAGCCATCATGGAGGCCATCACCTTTGTGAACACCCGTGGTGCTGAGGCTAGCCCGAATGGCAGTGCCACAAATTGGAAGTGCTCTTCCCCCACTGCGAATCTCAACCAGCGCTGATGAGCTGGTGCAATGGGGACGTGAAGATAAGCGTCCCTGATATCGATGGACGCTAGGAAGTCTCCCTGTGACACAGCTGCGATCACTGAGCGCAGGGATTCCATGCGGAACTTCCGAACCAACACGTGACGGTTGAACAACTTGAGGTCCAACACAGGGCGAAAAGAGCCGTCCTTCTTTGGGACAATAAAGAGGTTGGAGTAAAAACCCCTGAACCTCTCTTCCGTGGGCACAGGGACCACCACTCCGTCTCTGCGGAGTCCCTCCAACACCAGGTGAAAAGCCTGAGCCTTTTCTGGAGATGGAACCGACCGATGGAATCGGTGTATTGGTTGTGACGTCAGCTCTATCCTGTAACCTCTTGAGACTACGTCTCGAACCCACTGATCTTGAATGTGAAGAAGCCACTTGTCCTGAAAGCGGGACAGGCGGCCCCCCACCTGTGGGGAGGCAGGATGAGAGAGCGAGTCATGTCGAGGCGGGCTTGGGGGTGGCAGCCGCTGCCCCCGCCGGCTTCTTCTGACGACTCTTGGAACGCCACTGAGTAGCAGGCTTGCCCCCTCGGTCTGAGCGAGTGGACGCCGTTGATGACTGTGAACCGGAGCGAAAGGACCACTGTTTAGGGTTCCTTTTCACGGTGTACCGTGGCTTAGGCTTATTCTGCGGGATCTTAGACTCAGCAGAATCCTTTATCAATTTGTCCAGTTCGGTGCCGAAAAGCCTGTCACCAGCGAACGGAAGATTTTGTAAAATCTTCTTAGATGTGGCATCTGAGTCCCAAAGACGCAGCCACAACAGCCTGCGGATCGCAATTGCATTGGCCGAGGCCACAGCAGAGCGAGTGGCAGTTTCCAAAGATGCCGTCCTGGCATAGTCCGCATAGGCCCTTGCTCTCTCAGTGAGAGCCAGGACCTCTGGACTGGACCTAGCTAGATCAGTGATACCATCCAAACAGATAGTAATCGCTTGTAGGGTCCAGACCGCGGCAAAATTAGGGGCAAACGAAGCCCCCACAGCCTCATAGGAAGACTTGGCGAGTTGCTCGACCTGTCTATCAGTAGCATCCTTCAACGAGGAGCTATCAGAGGCAGAAAACAAGGAGCGCGCAGCAATCCTAGTCATGGAAGCATCCACCTTGGGAGACTGCGACCATTCCTGGAGCGCCTCCTGGGGAAAGGGAAAGCGATTGTCCTTAGTTTTACGGACATAACGCCGCCCAGGATGCAACCTGGGAGCTTTAATCACCCTTCCGAAATTAGTGTGGTCCATGAAGGAGCCACTTGGTCTAGCCTCTGGCCGCAGCCATTGGTATATCTCCTTGGGGTGTACAGTCACCTCCTCAGGAGGAGTGACAAGACGCAATGTCTCATTGATGGAGGACACCAGATCCTCCACCCCATCTGGAGGTTCAGACATAGACCCAAGAGTAGAACCCCCATCATCTTCCTCACCATCAGAGGAACGCTCCTCCTCAGAGAGAGTCTGGAGCTCAGGAGAAGCCTCACGGGCTCGCTTAGGGGGTCTTACAGCAGAAGTAAGAGACACCCGGGGGTAACTAGGAGGAGTAGCTGGGTTCTCCAGTCTCCTATGCAGTGCCTCCAGGGTTTGCGACATGGAGGACATCTGGGACAGCAGAGATTCATTGATCTTATTCTGCGTTTCCCATGGCCCTGGGATCACCTGAACCTCAGGGTATAATCCCGGATTTGCAGACTCAGTAGTAGCAGACCGGGCCTCTGGGCGTCCGCAGTTATTGCAGGACCCCTCCACCAGTGTCCGTTGCATGTAACACAGGCACTGGAGACCACCGCCGCCTTAGCAGCATGCTTCCCAACTGAGGACATCTCCACAGTGAGGGGAATATAAGCCAAAGTTCACAAACAAACCGGGAATCCCGGTGGCTTACCGACCGCAGTAAAGCGGTAGGAGGAAGCGGTGTGTGTGTGTGACCTCCGCGAGTTCCGGTCTCCCTTGCAAGTGCAGACACGCGCTGCAGCCAGATCCCAGCCGGGAAGTGAGGGAGAAGATGGCCGCCGACAGTGAAGATGTGGGCGGAGCCAGGAACACGCGGGAAGAACACACAACACGCCCAGCGGTGATGTCACCATAAGGGCTGCCTCCTCCTCCTCCAGACTGCCTCAGCAATGGAGGTGCCGGAGCCCGCAGCGCGGGAAAAGAGTGTGAATATCACCACACACACTCTCAGACTGCATGTACACACAAAACACCCGCAGTCTACAGCCTCAGCCCCTGTGATACACAGGGCGGTCAGCCAGGGAGACCCCAGCACAGGGTCACCGCCAGAACCGCGGACCCGAGGGTAACCGCGCGGTCTGAGTGTCATGACACCACAGTGACAGACACTACCCCCAGGCACACAGGAGACACACCAGGTGCCTCAGTGCCGGTCCGGTCTGTAAGCACCTTTAGGGAGGCCTCGGACGGGGGTACAGCACCAGTCCGGAGTGTAAGCACCATTTAGGGAGGCCTCGGACTGGGCTGGCTCCGTCCGGTCTGTAAGCACCATTTAGGGAGGCCTCGGACGGAGCGGAGCTGTGCAAGGCTCCAGGCTCCCCCTTACCAGAGCCTCCATGGAGGGATGGAAAGGAAAGGAGCGCGACAGCGTACCGGGAGAACACTGAAGTGTCCAGGCTAAAAGCCCTCCGGTACCTCCACCAGCGTGTTCCGCAGAGGGTGAGCGGGGAGGCTGTCGGGGGTCCCGAGCGGGACCATTTTACCTTGTCTTCATACGCCATCACGTAAGCTGTGAGAATGCAGTGAAGTGCAAGCAAAGCGTGATCCTCCGAGCACACTAAGTTTAAAACTGAGGATGTCTCCTACGGTGGGGGTTTATAAGCGGAGGAGGCGGTGTCTACAAACTTGTAGTACCTAGTGTGACCTCCGGAGGGCAGAGCCCTAAACCCCATTGTCTGGGTCTCCCATTATGACGACCAGAAAAGAGCACATTAAAGAGGAGGAAGGGACTATGGTTTTGGAAAAGCATTCTTCCCTGGCAGAGCCTTCCTCATCCTCCTCGGGTCCAGCGCAGGCCTTCTGCTCCCAGTGTGTTATTTACTGCAGTGCTTACACCACTTTGACAGCGCTGTCAATCAGTGAGCTCAGCGCCACTAAGCAGCTTGTGTCATCATTTCAGGCAGGGCCACTGAGAGAATCTATTGGGTGCAGTGATGTCGACAAAAGTACAGGGGATATATATATATATTTTTTTTTTTTTTTTCTTTAAGGGGACCTGTCACCCTCTGGTGCTATGCTAACAATGCGTGTCTCCTGCATTCAGGGAATGGGTCTCCCATGTTTCTAGTCCCCCTGTAAATTGTTAAAAAGACTTTATAAAGTGTACAGATAATGAGTCCGGAGGGATTTACTCAATGAGTCATCGTTGTTGCTGGTGTCCTCCCAGCCTGCAGCCCTCAGCGATGACACATACAGGGGGCTAAACAAGAGAGGGCTGGAGGTGGCAAACAGAAGGCCGGAGGCGGGGAGGAGGGCAGACACATAAAAAAGGCTGACCAAGAGGTGGCACAGAGAGGGCTGGAGGCGGGGAGGACACCAGCAACAGCGATGACTCATTACTGAGTAAATCCCTCTGGACTCCTAATCTGTACACTTTACAAACGCTTTTTAAAAGCTTACAGGGGAGCTAGAGACATGAGTAACCCCTTCCTTAAATGCAGCAGACACGCTGCATTCAGTTAGCATAGAACCGGGGGGGAGGGGGTGACAGGTCCTCTATAAACTGCAGCCAAGGAACATGGCTTTTTTCATAACTGGAAAGCCCCTTTAATTATGTATCTGAACTCCCTTAAGAGAATGGCAGTCACATTGGTTATTATCCCAGGGCTGAGCGAGGTTCCCATCAATAAACAGGACAGGCTGTAAACGTACGATTCGATTGTTGGAGGGGGGGATTCCAACTAACTAGGACAATACCAATTGCCAGAACAAAGGTCCCGAGACATTCTCTGAACGGGGTGGTTACCCATTACAGTCTAAAGGGGCCGTCACACACAGCAACCAAGGTTGCGATGTCTGAAGCGATGGCGCGGGAGCGCGATCGCTTCAGACATCGTAGCCTTGGTGTCACACAGGCAGATGTTGCCGGTGTCAAAGCTGTGATCTGGGCGCAGCCATCGCTCGCTGTGCTGGGCTCAACCCAGTGAGCGATCCGCAGCAATGGTGCAGAATAGGCTGTATCGCCGACAACATCGCTATTGCGGTGTCAGATGGCGCAATACAGCCTAATCGCTGGTTGCAGATTGACAGGTTAATGAACATGTTCATAAACCCGGCAACCTGCAACCAGCGATTTATCGCAATTGCATCGTGCTGTCACACAGCAAGACCCACTTGCTATATCGCTAGCAACATCGCACGTGACTTTTCAGCGATGTTGCAAGCGATATTGACGTGTGTGATGGCCCCTTAACGGTTTGACTGAGATAGTCGGGGCTGTCCATCTGACCTATAGATGGTGAGCGAATCGGATCATAAGAGACTACCTCTCCGATCACGTGTATACGGCACAGTCATTCGCATGACTGGTCTGGGCCACAGAGGTGTGACCCCAGGTGAACATAGATTTATCACTCATCTGATTGGTAGATGATAAATACTGTTCATCACCTGGTCCCAGCATACCTGATTCATACTCCCCTGGTGCTGGCCACCTTGCTGACTCTGCTGTCCTTGGTAACCACCAGACATTCCATACTGACCGGAAGCATTGTATCCGCCATACACATTCTGCTAACCGATACATAAAAATAATAGATTAACCATATTTTTAAGATTATAATTTCAATTCGGAATTTAAGGATTGAAATAAATTGTGTTTATCGGTATGAGCAAAGATCTGGCACTATATAGGGACTTGTGGGCCTTGTCCTTAGCAGCCTTGTATATATTGGCCCATCGAACTTTGTAAGACAATTTCTTAGATACCACGGACAATGGTGAAGTCGCACTGAAATCTTTTCTTGTCCAATAAATTACACTAGTCTACCACTAGAATTATAGCATCTCTTACTGCATAAAGGAAAACAGAAATCTGATACCTACCATGGGGTAATAGTAGTTGTAGGCATAGGGGTAATTGTACTGTGAATACCACTGATAATACTGCTGCATCGTTCTGTGATGCTGAATACTGCAAAAGAGCAAGGAAAATCAATTAATATAGCAATATTAATAGTGAAAGGCAGATTGCTATCATACAGTATGAATATGGACATCAGCATGTCCTGTTTGCACAAATGTCAACCCATCAAAGTGCATTATAGTTTAGAAATGTAGGCTCAGATCTTGGGGATGGTGGCTGTACACAGGGGCGTAACTGCAACAGGTGCAGGGGTTGCAATCGCACCCGAGCCCTGGAGCCCTGGAGCCTAGGGGGCCCCAAAAGTCCCTTTGGTCTAAAGAAAAGACTATTTCTAAGGAAGATTTGCAGTACTTGGGGGACATGCTGGAGCTTTTATTAGGGCCCATGAGTTTCAAGTAACGCCACTGGCTGTACATACATCTATATTGTGCTGAACCCACCTATAGTTGTCGAATTTTCAGATTCACAGACCGTTTAGCTCATCCAAAGGAACATGTCCTATCTCTATGGGGTATGAGCCCTATTCTCCTGCTGTGCTTTTAATCCTTAATGTATTATCAAAGCACCAGGGGAACTTTAACCAGATTTGAGTACAGGGTGTCTATAAGATGAGCCACATATAAACAGAGCAAATATAAAGTCAAGTGCATCTTTCCTTACCAAACCAATCACACATTTCACATGCTTGTCATCTCCCATTGTTACCTGTGCATTATCTTGCCCGTCATTTGTTCCCTTTGTGACACTTGCTTTACTTACGTTTGCCAGTGCTTGCCGAGCCTTTTCCCACTCGGGATTCTCATGCATTGGGCTCTCCAAGCTGCCATCTCTACCTGCATTGTACTGCTGAACCCTGCATGCAATCAGATTTAAAAATAAAAAAAATGTAAACAATATAAGTTATAATATAAGAGAAAAATATTTTCAAGGACATTATGCAAGTACAAAGGAAAGAAGAAGACTAGCAACCAATGGCTTGATATCACAACAACGGCGGAGAAGACGACCCTGGTGGCCCTACTACTGCATCTCAATGTATTAGATCATCAAAAAGAAGATTTATGTGTGTACTCACTGTAAAATCCTCTTCTCTGAGCCATCATTGGGGGACCATGGGTGTTATGCTGCTATCTCTAGGAGGATGACACTAAGTGACTACAAAAAAGATTAGCTCCTCCTCTGCAGTATACACCCCGTGGCTGGGCCAGGCCAAACCAGTTCAATGACCAAGCAGTAGGAGAATAAACTGTTCAACCAAAGTTAATATGCAAACTCCAGGAAAAACAACAAAACGCCCGAACCGGGCAACAGGGTGGGTGCTGTGTCCCCCCCAATGATGGCTCAGAGAAAAGTATTTTATGGTGAGTACACACAAAAATCCCCTTTTCTCATTCGCCTCATTGGGGGACACAGGACCATGAGATGTCCCAAAGCAGTCCCTGGGTGAGAAAGAACACACAACCCAAAAGAAAAAGATACAATACCCCTGGAGTCACCCAAATGCAGAGGTGAGCTACCGTTGCTTGTAGTACACATCTACCAAGGCTTGCGTCCGCAGAGGCCTTGGTATGGACATTACGCGTAGCAAAAAGTATGCATACTGGACCATGTCGCCGCCCTGCACATCTGCTTGAGCGGATGGCCTGGTGTCGAATGGCCCAAGATGCACATAGCATGCGAGTGTGCTTGTAACCTACTAGGAATGGGCATGTTCATGAGTAGATAGACTTTTTGGATGTCGGAACTTATCCACCTAGCCAGTGTGGCCTAAGTGGCCATGCCTCTTCTGTGGCCTTCTGGAAGGACAAACAGCATGTCCGTCTTATGGAAAGGAGCTGTCCTAGATACATAACATCTAAGAGCTCTCACGAGGTCTAGGGGATGCAAAGCCTTCTTGACACAGTGCACTGGTGTCGGGCAAAAAGAAGGAAAAATTATGTCTTTATTAAGGTGGACGGAAGAGACCACCTTCGGAAGGAAGGAAGGAACTGGTTGCAGTGCTACCTTATGATGAGAGGAAAGGAAGAGCCCTTGACAATGGAGTGAGGTAAATTCCAAGACACATCTAATGGACTTGATTGCCACCAGGAAAACCATCTTCCAGGGACAGGAGAGAGTGAATACTTCTTTCAGAGGTTCCAAAGGGAGGCATTTGAAGTGCATCCAGGACCAAATTAAGGTCCCATGATCTAGCAGTCTTCCGTAAGGGGGGACTAACCGAGGCACCACTTGGATGAATCAATTACCCATACTGTAATCTCTGATAATCACTTAGGCTGGGTTCACACTGGCGTTCCACTCCGCAGCGTTCTGCGGAGGGGGAAGCGCCATGTGAGCGCAGCCAGCGCAAACCCCTATCTCTATAATGGGAGCGCACGGTGCTGCTCTTAATTGCGCATGACGGTGCGCTCCCATTTACTGCCATATGTGATTTGTACGCAGGCGGAGGAGAGTGTGATTTGTGCGCAGGCGTCCACCTGCGTACAAATCACATATGGCAGTGAATGGGAGCGCACGGTCATGCGCAGCACCGTGCGCTCCCATTATAATGATAAGGGCTTGCGCTGGCTGTGCTCACATAGCGGTTCCCCTCCGCAGAACGCTGCGGAGGGGAACGCCAGTGTGAACCCAGCCTAAGGAATACAATTGATTGTTAGTATGAACAATGTTGGATGAAAGTCTCGACTTGAGGTCGTGTCGCGAGCCTGTACTGGTAAAGCACCAAATGCGATGAAACCTGGCCTTTTAGGGAGCTCGGGGCCAAGCCAGAGTCCAGTCCCGGCTGGAGAAAAACTCAGGACCACCGGAATAGACAGAATTAGAGGGGAGTTTCCCCAGTCCTTGCACCGTGAAAAAAAAAGGGTTTCCACGTGCAATGGTAAATAAGGGCTGTCATCTGATAAAAAAAAACAGCCCGAGTCAGAACCCAGGTCTCAACGGCCATGCCATCAAATTCAGGACTCCCGAATTCTGGTGGCAAATTGGACCTTGAGCCCAAAGGTCTGGGCAATCGGGTAAGTACCAGGGATATCAGAAACAAGTTGGACTACGTCGGCGTACTATGCGCGTCTGAGCCAATCCGGGGCAATAAGGATGACGGAACCCCTTCTGATTTGATCTTCCTCACTACATTCTGAACCGATTGATACGGACGTATCTGTTCACCTGTTTTGAGTTCTAGGATGGGGCGTACCAAACTGACCTTCTTGGGGACGGCAAAGAGGTTTGAATAAACAACCCCTGAAGCTGTCGGAGGTCAGGAAGGGAACGATTACCCCAGTGAGTGGTGGTGAGGAGATGATGTGGAAAAGGTGAGAGTCCTTTTCGCTGACTTTGGAGGGTTGGAGAGGAAAAATCGTTTTGTCTAACCTTTCACCAAAGAGTCGACCGCTTTGATAGGGAAGACTGGTGAAAGACTTTCTATGCCAAATCCGCCCGCCATTGTTTGAGCCAAGGGGCTCTATGAATGGCGATCGTGTTACAAGCCACGAGGGCTGCACAAATGGCCGAGTCTCGAGAGACATGAATCAGGAACAAACCAGCCATAATTATTTGGTCGATCAGGTCCGACAGCTCCAGGGGGAGGTTGGT
Organism: Allobates femoralis; assembly: GCA_033576535.1. Classification (NCBI taxonomy): domain Eukaryota; kingdom Metazoa; phylum Chordata; class Amphibia; order Anura; family Aromobatidae; genus Allobates; species Allobates femoralis. The sequence continues at coordinate 89,403,009 of JARQOC010000009.1, forward strand.
ATCCTGCAAAGACTTTTGCACAGTTTCCTCCTAGATCATAATTGCCTTTGACAACCAAAAACAAGGTGGCAAAAAAGAAACCTAGGGTAGCGAGATTAGTCCTAGAAAAGAACAAAAAACATGGAGGACTCTCCTTGCCCAATTTAACTGCCTACTACCATGCTACTCTAATTAAATTAAACCAGAATTGGTGGGCAGGAGAAGATGGGCCGACTTGGTTAGATCTAGAGGAATCTATAAAACCTCAGGGCGATCTTGGCCTTAACACTCTCTTCTACCTATGTGACAAAACTAATAAACTCCCTGAGGGAATTGCTGTCAGATCTGCAATCCTTTCTTGGAGAACGCTACTGAAACTATCTCACAAGTCTCATCCTACGGTGTCTCCAACGTGGATAAATATAGATATCTTGGAAGTTATATCGTCAAGAATTAAACTAAACTCATGGAAGAAACTAGGTGTCAAGTACATTGCTGACATACCGTATATACTCGTGTATAAGCCGAGTTTTTCAGCACAAAAAATGTGCTGAAAAGTCCCCCCCTCGGCTTATACACGAGTCATATAGCAGTATACAGGGCCCCCCCCCTTGCTGCCGCACACCTGTAAAGTAATAGATCATTATACTTATCCCTGTCGCCGCTCTGACACCGCACTGCTTCTTCCTGCTTCCTCCTCCGGCGGGCGCAGGCAATGACGTCATTGTCTGTGCGCCGGAGGAGAAAGCATGAAGACCCGGAGGAGCGCGGTGACAGAGCGGCGGCGGCGACAGAGACAAGTATAATGATCTATTACTTTACAGGTGTGCGGCAGCAAGGGGGGGCCCTGTATACTACCGCTGGGGAGGCTGCTGTATACTACCGCTGGGGAGGCTGCTGTATACTACCGCTGGGGAGGCTGCTGTATACTACCGCTGGGGAGGCTGCTGTATACTACCGCTGGGGAGGCTGCTGTATACTACCGCTGGGGAGGCTGCTGTATACTACCGCTGGGGAGGCTGCTGTATACTACCGCTGGGGAGGCTGCTGTATACTACCGCTGGGGAGGCTGCTGTATACTACCACTGGGGAGGCTGCTGTATACTACCACTGGGGAGGCTGCTGTATACTACCACTGGGGAGGCTGCTGTATACTACCACTGGGGAGGCTGCTGTATACTACACTGCTGGGGGCTGTATACCTGTGCTGGGGTCCACCCTCGGCTTATACACGAGTCAATAGGTTTTCCCAGGTTTTGGGGGCAAAAGTAGGGGGGGTCGGCTTATACACGAGTATATACGGTAATAGATTAAAGTAAAAAACTCATTCCCTTCCAACTTCTTATGGAAAAATTTTAACTCGACATCCTAGAAGAGATGACATGGAAGAAGATTCAAACTCATCAACTCCCATAAACTAAACTTTTTTCCTACCCCAGAACCTAGCTCTGATGTTCAGATATCCTCAAACCTTTCTTTTCTGGAAAACTATATGCCCATATATATCAAAGCTTTACCCAAGACACTCATCTTTCATACTCTTAAGCCTAGGTCTCACATAACGATATCGGTAACGATATCGTCCTATTTGTGACGTAGGAACGATATCCTTACCGATATCGTTGCGTGTGACTGATAGCAGCGATCAGGCCCCTGCTGTGAGGTCGCTGATCGTTGCACAGGGCTCCTGACCATTTTTTTGGTCGTTGGACCCCCGCTGGTCACCACACATCGGTGTGTGTGACCGGCGGGGGCAGCGATCAGCGACCTGTCAGGATCCCCCGCCATGTCACAGCGCCGCACAGCAGCGCTGTAACATGACATCCAGGGTGACAAGCGGGCTTAGAGACCCGCTTGTTTACCATGGTTACCGGCACCCGCCCGCTTCCGGGTTGCGGGGAGCGAGCGGGTGCATCCTCTCCTATCCTGTCCCTCACTATTCTCATCTCTCCCTGCTATTTCCCTGTTCCCTACTCTATCCCCTATCCTAAACCCTAATCCTATCCCTCTCCTTGTTCTAAATAAAGAAATTCCCCCCCGAGGCTCACAGGCATCAGAGGCTCCCATACCGGCATCTCTGTAATGGAGATCTCAGGGGTAAAGGACCTGTAATGAGGTCACAGTCATGTGACCGGCCTATACTGTACAGTATAGGCCGGTCACATGATACTGACCTCATCATAGGTCCTTTACCCCTGAGATCTCCATTACAGAGATGCCGGTATGGGAGCCTCTGATGCCGGTGAGCCTCGGGGGGGGGGGGATTTCTTTATTTAGAACAAGGAGAGGGATAGGATTAGGGTTTAGGATAGGGGATAGAGTAGGGAACAGGGAAATAGCAGGGAGAGATGAGAATAGTGAGGGACAGGATAGGAGAGGTCGGCACCCGCTCGCTCCCCGCAACTCAGAAGCGGGCGGGTGCCGGTAACCATGGTAAACAAGCGGGTCTCTAAGTGCAGGAGAGACCCGCTGTTACCATGGTTACCAGCGTCCGTCCGCTCCCAGGATGCAGGGAAGGAGCGGACGCTGGGTACCAACGATCTGGCTGCCCAGAGGTCGCTGGTGAAGTCTGTCAGTGTGACAGCTCACCAGCGACCTGATAACGATGTGTCACCGATGCTGATCGTTGTCGGCATCGCTGACACATCGTTATGTGAGACCGGGGCTTTAGAATGTAAAAGCATGGGAAAAAGAACTAAAACGTAGAAATTACAACGGATATCTGGCATCAAATTTTCGAATCTATCTACTCTTACATCCCCTGCTCATCCCTTGCAGAGACCCACTATAAGATTTACACACGCTGGTATTATACCCCTCTTAAACTTCATCAAATTCAAAACTCCAACTCGCCCCTCTGCTGGAGGAGTTGTAATGCTATTGGTAGCTTGACTCATTTTTTGGAGCTGTAGAGTTCTCAAATACTTCTGGGACGGAGTTGAGGCTCTAATTAACAGCATCATTGGCTTGAAATTACACCTATCTTCTGAACTAGTACTTCTCCTTGTTGGCCTCGAATCCATCCCTCATAAACATAGACTCATCATTACGCAAATTCTACTCACAGCTAAAAGTAACATCGCTGCCCTCTGGAGGGACCCTATTCCCCTTAAGTGTGCTGCTATCTCTGGAGGCTGCAGAATTGGATGCCTACTACTCAGGCTCCTTGCTGGGAAGAGCAGATTGTAGTCCCAGGAGGATGCAGAGACGGGGGGGGGAGGGGGGGGGGGTCTACGCCAAATGTAGAGAGGACACGGGGAGGAGACACTCCGCGTGCCCTTCTGTTGATGTTTGTGGGAGATCGGCGCCATAGGGGAACAGTCTCCCTTAAAAATCTCGAAGAGGATAAGGCGTAGCCCCATGGGATCCAACATCGCAGAAGGGAAACCGTGGAGGCGACACTCCCATGTTCCCGTCTGTTGGTGGTTGTGGGAGAGCAGTGCCGTTAAGGGAGCCGTCGCCCGTCTTAAATCTTTATCTGTTTGTAAAAATTCAGTAAAAAGTAAAAAAAAAAAAAAATCAAAAATGGAAAAAAAGGATGAGGTGTAGACCACATCTGCCTCCTACAGATACTAAAGCTGAAACTGGGTTTGGCCTCGCCCAGCCAGGGGGTGTATACTGCAGAGGAGGAGCTAATCTTGTGTGTATTCACTTAGTGTCAGCCTCCTAGAGATAGCAGAATAACACCCATGGTCCTGTGTCCCCCAATGAGGCGAATGAGAAAAGTTAATTTATTTTATTAGTTTAATACATAAAGTGAAAACACATTTTATTCAGTGTCATACACAGTAATCTATTTCAAGAGTTTATTTTTGATAATGTTGATGATTATGGCTTACAGCCAATGAAAACCCAAAGGTCTCAGAAAATTAAAGTGGGGAGGATGAAGGGTTAGAAATCGCACCACCATATTCGAGATCAAAGGGTGAATATAATATTGATTGGTCAATACATTTCAAGGCCCGGGGGAGGCCGTGGCGGACGTACGGACAGACGACCTGGGCCCGGGGAAGGCCGTGGCGGACGGAAAGACAGACTACCTGGGCCCGGGGGAGGCCCTGGCAGACCGACAACTTGGGCCCGGGGGAGGCCCTGGCGGACTGACGGACCACCTGAGCCCGCAAGAGGCCCTGGCGGACCAAGATTGAGCTGAAAGCCGATAAATATATAGTATCTGAATATAATTAGCTAACAGAGGAAACCTACCATTCAGGATTCAGTTGGTCTCCCTGGTTAGACATTGCAGTCTTCTAGTGTGACCTGTAGATAGAAAACAGAACAGAAGTTCAAAACAAGCGAAAGTATATAAAGCTGTATATAGCGATGTAATATCTATGTAGAGCACAATAGTGGCCAGTCCTGAAATACACATCCCCATACAGCACTGATGAGATGACTGATCAGCCATGTGCTGTTCACTCATAGTAAATCGGCAAATTTTAATGCTTTGCGGCCACAGTCCCATCATGTTTCTATGATTCATAATAGGCAGGGACCCTCCGGGGTTATACATGGCCCTTCAATATTGTTAAGAGCAAAGGTCCCCAATCTAGAAAAAGAACTCCCAGCAGTGAACCTTCACCATTTGATAAGTCATCAGCCAATAGTGTCTTGAACCCACTGCCCCATTACTATAAGGAAGGGCTCGGGGCAGCAAATATTGGGACCCCCACTCCAATCCTTTGCCTATGGCTCTGTGGGTCATAGCAAGACCCATGTTTAGGATTTGTCCAATGGAAACTATTACCCACTATGGGTAATCATCTGCTCCCTTTGGGCAGAAATACAGTGGACTGTTCTCCTCTAGAAAAAAATCTGCAGTGTATTACAGTAGTAAGGTTGTTCATGAGAAATGTCATGTGCCGGGAAAAAAATACTTGCAGCGGAAATTGACTGGTTCTGTGGATTTACAATGCAGACTTTCCACAATTAAAGGAGTTGTCCAGTGAAAACAATCTGCAGGATAGGTTACATTTTACTGACTTACAGAATAGGAAATGCTGTCCAAGTAGCAAAATGAAGCGGCAGGTCAGATGCTTGACATCCGCTCCATTCACTGTTTAATCCACTGATGAAGGTTGTGTGTTGACTGAAACATCAACATTTATATTTTGGATTGCCTGCACTTAAAGGACCTACCCGACCACAAAACTTGTTATTTTTAAAAAGCTAATCTGTGCTGAATTGTATTAAAGCCTCCCACAGCGTTTTTTTGGTTTCCTACCATAATTTTCTCAATTTCTGTGTTCAGTGCCTCCAAGTTAGATGTTTACATGCAGCATTTCATGATTAGGTAGCTTCCCGTTTTTGTTTTTTCCTTCTTACAGCCTGTGCTGATCACCACCCTCTGTACACCCCTCTGCCCCCGCCACACTCCTCTCTGCACGCCCCCTGCAACCTTATTGGCCAGGACTCTGCCATTCTGAAGTGAAGCCATCCTGTGACTTCTCCTACTGATCAGGACCACAGCTCAAAGGACCTCCGGCCCCAACATCAGAGCCTAAAGCCAAAGGACCTCCAAACGATAGTTACGGGTAAAGGTGTGAATCAAAGACCAGGTGACAGCCCTACAGAGGTGCTCGAGGGATGCGGCTGCATGCTCAGCCCAGGATACACTAACGGCATGTGTGGAATGAGTCGTAAGATTGCCCGGAGGAGCAAGGCCCTGCCAAGAATTACCGTCGGAGATGGCATATTAGAACCATGTGGCAATCGTACTACGGGACGTCTACTTCCCTGTATTCCGACCAAACAGTACAAACAAATTGATATCGATCCGCCAGGGCTGTGCTTGTAGAAGAGGACAGGCCGTCGGACATCCAACCGATGAACTCATATTCCTTCTCTTTCTGAGGATCCTGGCAGAAGGAAGGCAAGACAATCTCCCGAGAACTGTGGAAATCAGAAGACACCTTTGGAAGGAAAGACAGATCCAGATGGAGAATGATGCAATCGACCAGGACCTTCAGGGAGGGATCAAGGATGGAGAATGCCTGAAGGTCACCAACGTGTCTAGCTGAGGAGATCACCACCAGGAAAGCAGTCTTCCATGAAAGCTCATGCAATAGGGACTGATGACAAAGGTTCAAAGGGAGACAGAGACAGACCATGGAGGACGACAGGAAGAACCCAGGGACGACAGTGGTTGAACACCGAAGGATTGAGAAGTGATGCCGATCGCAGAACCTCTGAATCCACGGAAGGGCAGCCAAGCGTTGAACGAAGGTGCTGAGTGCCGAAACTTGGACCGGCAGAGTACTCTGCTTAAGACCTTCAACCAGACCAGCCTGCAGGAAACCAGGATACCGGCGATGTGCGGCCGACAGGGATCAGGAGGCGAGACACCGCACCAGGAGTTGAACACCATCCAGAGTGTGGGATAAAAGGCATTGGCTATTCCGGAGAGTGGAGACAACCGTATCAGAAAGACCCCGTATTTTGAAGACCTGGGCTTCAGTAACCAGGCCGAAAGAAGATAATCCAGATCGGCACGGAGGAACAGACCCTCATAAAGGAGGTACGGCCGCACTGGCAGGAGGAGGGGTTACATCGCCTTCATGGAATGGAGAAACACAAACCAGCTGCGCCCGGGCCAATGGGGAGCAAGCAGAATCATGGCCACCCCGTCCATCAGGATCTTCAGTACCACCCTGGCAATAGAGGACTCGGGAGAAAGGCGTACGCCAGCTGAGAAACCCAAGGGTGAGCCATGGCATCCACGGTGAGACAATGAACGTCGGGGCAAGAGAAAAAATATCAAGCGACCTCGGCATTGAGGTGGTCTGCAAACGAATCCACGTCCGGAACCCCCAAGCTGATGTGAGGTCCTGGAAGACCACGTCGTTGAGGCACCATTCGCACGGCAGCCGGTCCTTACTGCGGAGATAAGCGGCTTGTAAATTTGCAGAACCTCGGAGGTGAAAAGCAGACAGGGAGAGGAGATGCATCTCTGCCCACTGGAAAATATGAGAGGACACTGTCTGCAGGCTCCTGCAGCACGTGGCTCCTTGGTGGCAGAGATGAGCCACAGTCGACATAATGCCCAAGAACACCCGAACATGAGACCCTTGGACCGGGGAGCAAAAAGCATGGAGGGCCTCTTCCATGGTTTGCAGTTCCCAGAAGGTTGAAGTCTGAACCTGAGTGAGGAGGGACCATTGCCCCTGAAAGGAAGCCAGAGAAAACCAGAGCACCCCAGCCCAACTTGCAGGCATCCGTGTAAACAGAGGGGAGGTGACCCCGGGGGACCCTTCTAAAGATGGTCGTGGGCTAGCCATCAATCCAAAGCCAACTTGACAAGACTGGGAAGATGAATGCAGCGGTGGAGACCTGACGGAACCCCATTCCACTGGGAAAGGATGAAGATGAATGCAGCGGTGGAGACCTGACGGAACCCCATTCCACTGGGAAAGGATGAGCAGATGCAAAGGCTGGGAAGGACCCCGAGCCCAGGACATCATCTGGATGCAGGCCGTGATGGAGCCCAGGGCTGACATGGCCGCGCGGATGGTGACGGAACTGTGCCTTTGAAGCAGTCGAACTCGGGTGCTCAGCCGGAGTTGCTTGTCCAGGGGAAGAAAGGACGACTGCCGATGAGAATCGAGTAGACAATCCAAGGAACACCTTCATACGAGAAGAGGTCAGGCTGGACTTGGCAGACATAAACCGCCATCCCAGGGAAGTGAGGATTTGCAGGAAGGCCTGTAACCTGGAGCGAAGGAGGGCCCTGGAAGGAGCAGCGACCAGGAAACCATCCAAGGAAGGTACCACCGTGATGTCTTGCAACCGGGCAAATGCCACGACTACTGCCATGACGTTCGTGAACACCTGTGGCGCTGAGAATAAACCAAACGGGAGAACCCGAAACTGAAAAGGGTGGATCCGTTCCCGAAACGGAAGAGCGAAGTGGAGAATGTCGATTTGCCAGATGGAAGGGGTTGTGGCAGTACGCAACTTGGAGATCCAGTGTCGCCCTCAGAAATGCAGATCCGAGCAGGGGACCGGTGGACCCGAAGGATTACATTGTGAACCTGGAATATGTAGTAGCCTCTTTTTTAGAACAGAGAGGTGTCCCATATGGTCTAAGGTCTCAGAGTGGGGGAATTTCCCCTCCCTCCCAGGACCTGAATAATCAGGTGATAAATCTCTCGTCATATATGCAATCAAAGGAACAGTTGGAGGTTCTTAAGAAAGGCCTCAACTTTGTCCTAACGCAAAGATTTGATGCATTCAATTGGACCGAAGATCTATCCCTATTTTGTAGAAAATTAAAGTGGAAAAGATTTTTTCACAATACAAAAAAGGAAGATCTCGCACTGTCAGGTATTAGTGAAGATGAATGTGCATCATTGCAGGATCTGAGGGACCTGGAATCTGAAAACCTCGGTACCCTTGGTACCGGTCCCTTTACTACTCTTAAAAGATCCAGCAAAAGAATGCCTCCAACCGACAGAACAGACTCAATCGATATCTTTTTTAAGATGGTCAGTGACGAGTTATCTGAATTATCTTCCTTTACTCCAAAAAGTAGGTTTAATCTCACTCGAATGGAACAAAGACATTTGGACGAATTGTCTAAAAACGACCAAATAATCATCAAGGCCTCTGACAAAGGAGGTAATGTGGCCATAATGGACCACACTAACTATACAACTATGTGCCTTAACATTTTAGGAGATGAGTCTTTTTATGGTAGACTGACTAGAGATACCACTAACATCTTCTCAGACGAACTCTATGAGCTTCTTGTCAAGGGTCTAGAGCAGGGGTCTCAAACTCGACTGGGTTGGTGGGCCGCACATAGAAAGACATTTATAGCAGGGGGCCGCATCCCTTGTAGGACTAAGTGATATTTTTAGTAATACCAGAATTTTTTGCTCAATGTAAAGTACAAATCCTGAACCCTTCTTGTTGTAATGTCCCCATCCTGTAGTAATGTCCTTTTCTAGTGATGTCTCCCATCCTGATCCCCTTTTCTAGTGATGTCCCCCATCCTGATCCCTTTTCTAGTGAGTTTCCCATCCTGATCCCTTTTTCTAGTGATGTTCCCCATCCTGATCCCTTTTCTAGTGATGTTCCCCATCCTGATCCCTTTTTCTAGTGATGTTCCCCATCCTAATCCCTTTTTCTAGTGATGTTTCCCATCCTAATCCCTTTTTCTAGTGATGTTTCCCATCCTAATCCCTTTTTCTAGTGATGTTTCCCATCCTGATCCCTTTTTCTAGTGATGTTCCCCATCCTGATCCCTTTTTCTAGTGATTTTCCCCATCCTGATCCCTTTTTCTAGTGATTTTCCCCATCCTGATCCCTTTTTCTAGTGATTTTCCCCATCCTGATCCCTTTTTCTAGTTATTTTCCCCATCCTGATCCCTTTTTCTAGTTATGTTCCCCATCCTGATCCCTTTTCTAGTGATGTTCCCCATCCTGATCCCTTTTTCTAGTGATTTTCCCCATCCTGATCCCTTTTTCTAGTGATGTTCCCCATCCTGATTCCTTTTTCTAGTGATGCTCCCCATCCTGATCCCTTTTTCTAGTGATGTTCCCCATCCTGATCCCTTTTTCTAGTGATGCTCCCCATCCTGATCCCTTTTTCTAGTGATGCTCCCCATCCTGATCCCTTTTTCTAGTGATGCTCCCCATCCTGATCCCTTTTTCTAGTGATTTTCCCCATCCTGATCCCTTTTTCTAGTGATGCTCCCCATCCTGATCCCTTTTTCTAGTGATGTCCCCATCCTGATCCCTTTTCTAGTGATGTTCCCCATCCTGATCCCTTTTTCTAGTGATGCTCCCCATCCTGATCCCTTTTCTAGTGATGTTCCCCATCCTGATCCTTTTTTCTAGTGATGTTCCCCATCCTGATCCCTTTTTTCTACTGATGTTCCCCATCCTGATCCCTTTTTCTACTGTTCCCCATCCTGATCCCTTTTTTCTACTGATGTTCCCCATCCTGATCCCTTTTTTCTACTGATGTTCCCCATCCTGATCCCTTTTTTCTACTGATGTTCCCCATCCTGATCCCTTTTTCTACTGATGTTCCCCATCCTGATCCCTTTTTCTACTGATGTTCCCCATCCTGATCCCTTTTTTCTAGTGATGTTCCCCATCCTGATCCCTTTTTTCTAGTGATGTCCCCATCCTGTTTTACCTTCTTTTTACACACTCACATACACACTCGTTCACACTCACACACACACACCCTCACACACACACTGACACATCCACACATCCTCATACACACTGAAACTCACAAACACCTCACACACTTTCTTATGCACATATCCTCACACACACTCACACCCTCACACACTCACCCTCTCACACATACACTCTTTTCTCACTTTAATGAGGCATGGCACCAGTGCAGGGGGCCTCCGCGGTCCCCGCTGTGCTGACTTCCGGCCTCCGCTGTGCTTTGACTTCCTCCAGCCGTCGCTTAGACAAGCTCTGTTGCTCAGCAAGATCAATGCAATCTGCCAGCCTGAGGCCCGCATGTGACGTCATATTCCACCATCAGCTGCAGGCCTCTCATTGGCTGGCAGCTTGCATTGATCTTGCTGAGTGGCAGAGCTTGTTAGTGCCGCGGATGGAAGTCATCACACAAAGGAGACTGCAGCGGCCCCCTGCACTGGGGCGATGCATCATTAAGTTGTCCAAGGTGCCGCGGGCCGCATAGTGAAGCACAAGGGGCCGCATGCGGCCCTCGGGCCGCGTGTTTGAGACCCCTGGTCTAGAGGATCATTTAATCTCAGAAAATGAAATGAAGTTTATGACTCCCGTTGACCCAGTAATACCCACATTTTACGCACTTCCCAAAGTCCATAAGGGATTAACACCTCTTAAGGGAAGACCAATAGTCTCAGGGATTAATTCAGTTACACAGAATGTGGGTGTTTATCTGGATAGGATCTTAAGACCCTTCGTTCTCTCTACCATCCTATGGTAGAGACACTAGTGACCTCCTCACGAAACTTGACGGTATCACGATGGATGAAAAGACTTTCTTCGCATCTATCGATGTCGAATCCTTATACAGCTCGATCCGCCATGACTTAGGCCTTAGGGCCGTAGAGTATTTCTTAAAGGCCCGAGGTAGACAATTCGCCCAACATAATTCGTTTGTGTTAGGACTCCTTAGGTTCCTGTTAACCCATAATTACTTTACTTTCTCTGGCCAATTCTACCACCAGCTCAGGGGCACGGCAATGGGGAGCTCGGCCGCGCCCTCTTATGCCAATTTGCTCCTGGGCTGGTGGGAGGATGTACATGTCTTCAGCGACTCGATGCGGCAATGGACCCAACATATCACCTTTTGGGGTCGCTATGTTGACAATATTCTTTTATGGTCAGGGGACAAGGAGACCTTTAGTCTCTTTGTACAGGAACTGAACACCAATGATTTGGGGCTCTTTTTCACTAGTGAATTTGGTTATAACAGACTACCTTTCCTAGACATCCTTCTTTTAAAGGATGATAAAGGGGTATTTTTTCAACCATTTATAGGAAGCCAACTGCAACAAATAACTTGCTGCACTGGGGGAGCTACCATCCAGAACCCAAAAAAGAGGTATCCCAAAGGGACAATATATCCGCTTACGTCGGAATTGTTCCAGCTATGGCGAGTTCCACAAACAGGCAGATCTATTAAAGAACAGATTCCTTGAGAGAGGCTACCCTCGTTCAATCTTGAGCACAGCATATAAAAATGCACAATTGTGTAACAGGGGTACGTTACTTGTCCCCAAAAAAAAGGAAAAGAATTCATCCATCACCAGATTAATCGGTACTTTTGATGCTCATAATGTGGAAATTATGGACATTGAGGAAACATTGGCGCATTCTTCTTGCAGATCCTGAGCTGAGAGACTATATCATGCCATATGCGAGTGTCACTTATAGACGAGGACAATCTATAGGTGACAAGTTGGTACACAGTCACTATCAGAAACCCAAACCACAGACTAATTGGCTACAAAACCTGAAAACCGTAGGGACCTACAGATGTGGGCACGGTAAGTTCTGTTTATGGGTACAACCCTCCAAAACTGTAACATGCTCCTCAACTAATAAAGTTTATACTTTACGTGATTTTGCCAATTGTTATACAACAGGTATGATCTATGTGATCACCTGTACATGTCCCAAAGACTACATTGGCAAAACTAAAAGGGAACTACGGAAAAGATTTGGGGAACATCTTGGCGACGTGAGAAATGATAGGGACACCCCCATTGCACGACATGTTCATGAATTTCATCTAGGGGACCCCAAATGTCTAAAAGTTAGGGTTTTGGAAGTTCCGAAACTCTCACCAAGGAAAGGAGACTGATAGAATCCTTCTCCAAAAAGAAGCGAGGTGGATCTATGATTTCAATAGTGTCCACCCCAACGGGCTTAACGAACAGTTGAGCTACACCTGTTTCCTCTAATGACACTCACATATTTTGGCTTTCGTTTTTCATTTGGTTTTCGTGACAGAGTGGTGTTCTGATGAGTTAAATACTGGCCTTTAGATGTTATTACCCGAGAAGGGTCCTTCTCAAAAAACAGGGACAATTAAATATATATAGCCCCTGATATTTATGTGATAGCGAAATAGGCTCTGTTTTATTCTATAAAGAATTATGTATAACATGTGAATCCTGATGGTAAATATATATGCACTCTCATACTCTTTGTTTGTACAGAACACTCCCATATCATCACTGACACATTTTAATTACCGTATATACTCGTGTATAAGCCGACCCGTGTATAAGCCGACCCCCTACTTTTGCCCCCCAAAACTGAGAAAACTTATTGACTCGCGTATAAGCCGAGGGTGGACCCCAGCACAGGTATACAACCCCCAGCAGTGAGGTATACAGCCACCAGGAGTATGGTATACAGCCACCAGCAGTAAGGTATACAGGTCCCCCCAGTGGTATACAGCCCCCAGCAGTGAAGTATACAGCCCCCCCCAGTGGTATACAGGCCCCAGCAGTATGGTATACAGCAGGTATACAGGCGGCCCCCAGAGGTATACAGGCCCCCCACACTGTGCAGCCCCCAGATGTATACAGGCCCCCAGTGGGGTATATAGCAGGCCCCCAGTGCAGAGCCCCCCACACTGTGCAGCCCCAGATATATACAGGCCCCCAGTGGGGTATATAGCAGGCCCCCAGTGCAGAGCGCCCCCCTCCCGCTGCATTAACTTACCATCCAGCGTCTTCATCACCGCCGGTCCTCCCGTCCATCCTCGTGTGCTGCGTTCCCGGTCTCATGTGACCCGGCGGTCGCAGTCAGATGACGTCATCGCGCTGGGTCACGTGAGACCCGAACACAGCGCGAGAGGATGGACGGGAGGACCGGCGGTGATGAAGACGCTGGATGGTAAGATAATGCAGCGGGAGGGGGGCTCTGCACTGGGGGCCTGCTATATACCCCACTGGGGGCCTGTATATATCTGGGGGCTGCACAGTGTGGGGGGCTCTGCACTAGGGGCCTGCTATATACCCGGGGGCTGCACAGTGTGGGGGGCTCTGCACTGGGGGCCTGCTATATACCCCACTGGGGGCCTGTATACATCTGGGGGCTGCACAGTATTGCATGGCTCCCCCTGCCGCTGTGATGGGTGGGGGGAGCCGTGCATATCTAATGAGCGGCCCCATGTGACGCGCCGCTCTGTCAGCAGCCTCCCCCCGCCTCCTCCAGCCTCCCAGCACCCAGACACAGCCCCCCACACCACATACCGTATTGACCCGTGTATAAGCCGAGGGGGTGACTTTTCAGCCCAATTTTTGGGCTGAAAAACTCGGCTTATACACGAGTATATACGGTATTAAATCTTACTTTTCACATATGTTTATAAATGTATCTTCTCATGACTGCTGGTCAGCCCTTTGGTCTTCCCCTGCATACTTCCATCATGCTTTTTTACCCTATCATATACAAAATATCTCCTCTTGTGTCTTTGACTAGACTTTTTAGTACCACCAATATCACTTGTTATGCCCCATTGCCATTATGTTGTATCATCTTCTACTCAAATGTCCTTCTGCTTTACTTCCTTATTGCGCGGCTCGCGCATGCGCACCTCCAACCTTTGCGTTCCACGAGTGTCCGTGGAGCGCAGGTGTGCGCGTCATTCTATTCCGACGTACTGACGTCACTCGACGCGCTCGCGCACTCTTAACTTCTGCGTTCCTCGTGAGCGGTCGTGGAACGCAAGCGCGTGCGTCATTATACTCTGACGTTTTTACGTCGGTTAACGCGCTCGCGCATGCGCTTTGTGGTTGTTTGAGGCGCCGTGGTTACGGTAACCATGGAGCCCAAACACCTTGCTGTTAGTGGGCGTTAATTTGAGCGTCATTGGTACAGACAGGTGGCAGCTATTCAGCACCACCTGTTATTAATCACCAATGATTAGCTGGGCGTCTCTATGTAATGGAGATTTTTAATCAGTTCCCTCCAGGCATCAACAGGCATAGGATGGCTGCATGGAAGGTGAGCTCTATATGGTGATATCCTCTTTCTTATCCATCTATATTATATAATATGATCTTTACTGGGCTATGATTAACACCCTACTGATAGAGTTTTAAGCTGACTCCTGAGCGCTATCTAGATTGGTATTGTGTCTTTCATAAAAGAACATTTTTATTTAATACCCCTAAAAATAGTTCATATATACTTAGAGATATATATATATAGTCATCCATGGCTTCGCTTGACACAACCCCTGTTAAATAGGGGGGTTTTTGTCACTGAGATTTTGTTCTATTATGGGGTCTCTTTGAAGATCGCCTAGACAGTTATCATATATTCTCTTTTTTTTTTTTGTGCTTATCCTTGTGTTCTTAGTTCTTGTGGTTTCCTAAGTTTTCTTATTATTTTCCTTATTTGTCACACATTCTCCTGATTGGATAGCATTGAGGATTCATCCTGTCCTAGATCACATATCTGTGTGGATCGGATGGTATGATGACATATGTATCATATGACATACTCATTAAAGGTGAAAAATTCTCTTATCTTTATTTTTACATTTATTTCGACTTTTTTTTGCAATATTTGTCAACTTGAACTTATATCGGGTTATATACATCAACTATCTCTATGTAGTCTATCTAGGCCCCTCGATTCCCATCCCTTGGATGCCCAACCTTATGATGATACAATAGATACCCTGGTAAGACTTTTTCACAAGCCTCCAGCAGTCTCTCTTTTTTCTAACTACTACACATTATATGCACTATATTTAGAGAGATTTATGTTCTTTGATTGATTCCCTTAGAAGAATTATAGAGTCAATTTATCATATTGACCTATTTGGGGTACTCTCGCCCATTGGAGATACCATTTGTATGGCACGTATTATCATAAGGTATGCCTCTCCCTATAAGTGATGACCTTATTATTATATCTATCGCCTTTCACACTTGCGTTTTTTTCCTGATTTGGAAGATCAGGAAAAAACCCGATTCTTACAGGATTAATTTTTTTTTGCCCATTCTCTTTAATAATTTCAGGAGAATACATGAAGCAACAAGATTCTATCTGACAAAATTAAAGTGAATGGGCAAAATACTGTAAGAATCAGGTTTTTTCCTGATCTTCCAAATCAGGAAAAAAACACAAGTGTGAAAGGCCCCTTAGAGCGTACATATTTTGACCAACTGGATCAACCATATATTCTCTGTATTTTGTTTGTGTATAATTACCGTATATACTCGTGTATAAGCCGACCCGTGTATAAGCCGACCCCCCTACTTTTGCCCCCAAAACCTGGGAAAACCTATTGACTCATGTATAAGCCGAGGGTGGACCCCAGCACAGGTATACAGCCCCCAGCAGTGTGGTATACAGGCCCCCTCAGTGGTAGTATACAGCAGCCTCCCCAGTGGTAGTATACAGTAGCCTCCCCAGTGGTATATACAGCAGCCCCAGAGGGGTATACAGCAGCCCCAGAGGGTATACAGCAGCCCCAGAGGGGTATACAGCAGCCCCAGAGGGGTATACAGCAGCCCCAGAGGGGTATACAGCAGCCCCAGAGGGGTATACAGCAGCCCCAGAGGGGTATACAGCAGCCCCAGAGGGGTATACAGCAGCCCCAGAGAGGTATACAGCAGCCCCAGAGAGGTATACAGCAGCCCCCGCTGTATACAGCAGCTCCCGCTGTATACAGCGGTACCCGGCTGTATACAGCCCTCCCCCTGGTATACCGGGCCCCCCCTGTGGCAACCTGTAAAGGAAGCGATGATTATACTTATCGGGTCGCTGTCGCCGACGCTCTGTCACCGTCCGCCACCGCGCTCCTTCCCGTCTTCATGCTTCCTTCACCGGCGCACAGAAAATGACGTCATTTCCTGTGCGACGGTGAAGGAAGCATGAAGACCAGGAGGAGCGCGGTGACGGACGGTGACAGAGCGGCGGCGTCGGCGACAGCGACCCGATAAGTATAATCATCGCTTCCTTTACAGGTTGCCACAGGGGGGGCCTGGTATACCACGGGGGGGGGGGGGGGGCTGTATACAGCCGGGTATATATATATATTTTTTTTTATTATTACCGTATATACTCGTGTATAAGCCGAGGGGGGACTTTTCAGCACATTTTTTGTGCTGAAAAACTCGGCTTATACACGAGTATATACGGTAATTGAAGGCTTTTTGTATACATTTACATGAGAGTATGTACCATTCTTGTCTGTATGTTTATCATTAGATTTTTTATTATGTAAACTAATGCTTTGACCATTTTTTGTTTTTACACCTAACATTAATTCCAAAAAAAACCCCAAAACTTCTGATGAGCCTTCTGATATAGGAGAAAGGCAAAACGCGTCAAGCGTTGGTGGTTTATTATTTCTTACGACTTTCGGGAACCGATTAACCTGAGGAAGGTCATTAGCATATGAAGGTTCAAAACCCTGTCCGATATCCATATTTGGTTTTGATATGTGCCTTTTCTCCTTTCCATTAAGTCGCTTCCTCTTTTGGTACTCCCAGTGAGACATTAGAGTTTAAACATCTGTATACATTGTGATACCCGAAGGGTGACGTACATGGAAATCCATTGTGTAAAAATCCATGACCTTTCTGTTTAAAGTCTTGTACATTATACGGTGCTAGGCTCCCGAGCTGTATATATTTGTATATGTTTGTCTAATTGTTGGTCCTTCATTTTAACTTTTTTGATACAAATAAAAAGATAATTAACTCTAATAAGTTGGTATCTCCCGGTTGATAAAGAACCTGGAATATGCCACCTGACGGTTCAGAGGATCCAAGTTGATGATGGTGCGAAAGGAGCCGTTTGATTTCCTCACCAAGAACAGGCGAGAACAATGACCCCTCCCCACCCCCCAACTAGAATGGGAACCACAGCACCCATGTGGAGGAGGGACTAGACCTCCTTCCAGAGGGATGACTGGAGTGACCGAGAGGAAAGACAGAACACGCGGACATGGAGGGGAGGAGAACACAATCCCCATCCCGTCTCGAAGGAGGCGAAGAGTCTGGGATCTGAAGAGATGACCGGCCACTGGGGGAGGGGGGGGGGTAAGGTGATAAGTCTCCTCCCCCCACCCCACCTCTGTACCGGAATGGCTTCATTTACAATCCAGGTGAAGAGAGAAGATGCTCCTCCCTTTACCCACTTTTGGGATAACTCCAGCTGCCACTCTACTCAGTGTCCCGCTGCTGAGCGGCCTGCGGCCGATAAGGATGTTGGGGCCTAAAGGACCGTGGCTTCGCCTTTTGTTCAGGGAGGCCTTCCTGCTCAGCTGCCCCTACCAACAGACGGGCCAGGACTTGTCCGAAGATGTATTCGCCCTGGAAAGGAATAGAACACAACTTGCAGTTAGAAGCCCTGTCACCACTCCAGGCACGGAGCCACACAGCCCGGCGAGTGGCATTAGACAGCACCATAGACCTGGGCGCTGCTCGGATGAACACAGCCAAGGAATCAGCCAGAAAACAGGAAGCCATCTGCAGCAGAGAAATAGAAGCCCGAAGGACATCCAGAGGAGTACCCCGGGCAATGTGAGCTTCCAGCTGATCCAACCAGCGGGGCATGCTTCAGGCGACACAGGTAGCACAGAAGTGAGCTGAACTTAGATAGGAAGACGACTCCCAAGAACGCCTAAACAGGCCATCAGCGTTCCTGTCCATAGGAACTTTAAGCTGAGATGAGTCTTTAAAGGCAGGGTGGTGTTATAAGCCACATCAGCAATCTGGACGGCCATTTTAGGGACGTCCGACCAGAGTGGGGACACCACAGGATCTAGGGGGAACCGTCCTTTCAACCCGGCTGGGACCACAGGACGGCGATCCGGATACTTCCATTCTTCCAGAATAAACGCCGCCAAATTGTCATGGACGGGAACAGACCTCTGTATAGATCTAAAAACCCCCAAACATAATATCTTCCAGGGGGTATCCAGCTCTCGTTCCCTAGGCAAAGGGGAAGCAGAGTCTTCTGCCAACCCCTCGTCAGAAACTGAGGCCTCCGAGAGCTCTGGCCCGAATTCTCCGATGTGATCTTCCGGTGTTTTGACAGGGGAGCAGGAGCCAGGGAGGACCGGATTTCAGATATGATGAGATCCTTCAGGTTGTCCCTCAGAGACGGCTGTTCGTCCTCACAGGACTTCGTCGGTACACCACAGGCACAGAAATGTGTAGGAAGATGACTGCTTCTAAGTTCTGACGCCGCACTTGTGGGGCTGGGATTTGGACCTTCTTTGTGCCTGCTCCTTTTCTCCCTGAAAATCAGAACAGGTAGAGAAGGAAAGAAGCCTAGCCAGTGTGGGGAGGGGATGACCACACACCCAGGACTTACTGTGGCTGAGGCAGAGCCGGGCTCCACAACTACATGGTCCTCTCACTACATGCAGAGGCTTACCGTCGGTGGAGCCCTACCAAGTACCCTTGCACAGAGGAGGGCCACTGGACATAAAGGCACCCAGTGCCAAGTGCCTCACTCCCGCCAGTCCCCGCAGTGGACGTCATCACCGCGAGGACAGAGCGCCCGGAGCCGGAAATGATGCTGCCCGGCAGCGCGTGACGTCACATCCGGGCGCGAACCGCCGAAAAGGGGAGGAGGCCGGGGAGCTCACAGAGGACCCTGGCCGGACGGCACCTGCCCAGCGTTGCCCGAAAGCGCAGGAGAGCGGTGCAGACCGGCATCGCCTGGAGGAAGGGAGGTAGGAGCCGAAGCCCTATCAAATCAGGTGAGAGGACTGCGATGCCCACAGCATCAGGAGACCTCATCATGCCCCATAGGGACAGGAAACACTGGTATGAGGAGGTTGGGAGGGGCTATTTAACACTAGAAGTCCCAGAGGGGTCATTTAATATTTCTACCTTTGGAACCCAGAGACGGGTTGAATGACCTGAAGGTTTTTAGGCCACATTTACAAATGAAAGGATGCTAATTGGAGCCATCAGAGTTGTCGGTTTGGACTAAGGGTCATTTGAACCTCTTTCGGGACTTCAGGGGGAAGCTGGAGATTTGTGGGACTTATAGTGTTAACCTCTATGTGTGCCTGCCCCCTATTAGGGCTGAGAGGCAACCTCCTGAGGGCTGTTGTGGTGGATAGGAGGAGAAAAACACACTGCTAGCAGCTATTTCTGACTTGACGCAAGTGCTGGATCAGGCAAAACTTTAAAGGGATCCTGTCACCCCCAAAACACCTGTAAACCTATTAAAACCTGTCCCTAGAGCATATTAACACTTTCCCTACAGTCTTTTTACCTCCTAAATGCAGTAAGTGACATTGAATAAAAACGTTTTATAAGTACCTGATTACTGATGATAATGAGTGACTATGCTATTCATAGTCACTCATCAAGACTGCCCTCTGCTTCATATCACGCCTGAACAGGCGTGATCTACAGCCCACATTCAAATTGCCGCCTCCCTGCTGTGCCCTGTCTCGTCCGAGGCTGCAGTGTGGCTGGTGACGCGATCCGCGTCATTCCCGGCGCCGAGTGACGTATTTACACCGGCGCCGCGCTGTCAGCTTCAAAATGCGCACTGCGCATGGGCATGCGCAGTGCGCATTTTGAAGCTGACAGCGCGGCGCCGGTAATGACGCGGATCGCGTCACCAGCCACACTGCAGCCTCGGACGAGACAGGGCACAGCAGGGAGGCGGCAATTTGAATGTGGGCTGTAGATCACGCCTGTTCAGGCGTGATATGAAGCAGAGGGGCAGTCTTGATGAGTGACTATGAATAGCATAGTCACTCATTATCATCAGTAATCAGGTACTTATAAAACGTTTTTATTCAATGTCACTTACTGCATTTAGGAGGTAAAAAGACTGTAGGGAAAGTGTTAATATGCTCTAGGGACAGGTTTTAATAGGTTTACAGGTGTTTTGGGGGTGACAGGATCCCTTTAACTGCCGCACTTGCTGCAAGTCCCAAAGGGAATGAATGGGGCTTGACGCAAGTGAGCCATTACGCGACAGATGTGGCAAAGCTGCTGGATCTGCTGCAACAGCAAAAATGCTGATGTGAAAGGTGCTCAACAGCAATGATCGGTGCTGCTAATTCTTTGAATTGCTGTCACTCACCAACAGCGCAATCCAAAGCACCATGGCAGGGATTGCGCCGTTCCTCAACGGTTTTGCAGGTTCGTGATGTTATCACAGGGCCTCCGCTGTTACCTTGACAGCCCGGGCTCCTGTGATGACCCTGGAAGCTGTCCTAAATCATTTCCTGCTGACAAACTCTCAGCAACATCACAGGCAGAAAGTGATAATTTCTCCAGCAAAGTTTTACAACAGAAGGCTGGGAGTGCCTTGCAGGAAC
The DNA here is from genome assembly GCA_033576535.1 of Allobates femoralis. NCBI lineage: Eukaryota > Metazoa > Chordata > Amphibia > Anura > Aromobatidae > Allobates > Allobates femoralis. The sequence continues at coordinate 89,423,782 of JARQOC010000009.1, forward strand.
AGGGGGGGGGGGCAGAGCTCAGAGGGGGCATCCTCCTCAGGCCACAGTGGGTGGAGAGGGATGTGTTCAATGGGCGTGGCTAAATGCCCAAAATTGATGGGCATATTCTCAATTGTTAGAGGGAGGGACTAAGCTGCCTGCCCCTGGCCAGGGGGTGGAACTGGTCCCATACAGTGGGAATGTTAATTAAGGAAATAACCATTACTTTTACAATCCACATAGGCATAGAGCTGATTATAAAAGAAGCAGGGGTCCGGGAATAAGACCCCCAAACAGGGGAATTGAAGGAAGGGGAAGCGATCAGTCTGTGCAGCATTAAAGAGGACCTGTCACCAAACCAGGAATGGTGATCTAATTACAGCACTGGATGCAGCATGTCTGCAGCATCCAGGCAAGGGGGTCCCCCAGCACTTGAGCAGCCCTGTACCCCGAGATAATACACTTAGAAAACTTACATGCTCCAGCCATTAAGGAGGTGGCTAGGGGCTGCAGCCAAGGGCAGATTCACACCCCCTGCATGTGTAATCTGCCCACCGCTGTCAATCATTCTCTCCCGGTCTGCAGCATTTAAACACAGTTTGTTTTTTCTCTCCCGTGTAGCCCCGCCCCTCATGTCTGTATTAATGGAGGAATAAAGTTATGGCTCTTGGAAGAACGGGGAGGGAAAAACAACAAGAAATGCCCTGAGGGTGAAGGGGTATGGAGTGAGCCCTGTCCACAGGCCATAGTGGGGCCCTTACAGCCCGGGCCCCACACTCTCACCTCAGCCGTGTGTCTCCCTCCTCCTCCTGGGACGATGTCTCCTCTGTCCCGGGCCTCCTCCGCCGCTCCAGCCGTTAGTGTTCACGGTGAGCCGCCGCCGCTCTAGCTTTCTTCCTCTATAGTTACTGGTCAGAGCCTCAGTAATGGCGTCCGCAAGAATCTCTCCGTCCTGACGTAACTGCTCCCCGCCCTCGTCTACTTCCGGTGGCCGTTGGCGTCGTTTTTTCCATCACCATTTCCGGTCAGTCTTCTTTATCCAATCTGAATGTGTTTTTCATAGACGTGTTGTAATTGGTTGAAATCATTGATTGGCAGTTATCTCCTCCAATTACGGTGAGGAATGGCTCTTGAGTGGCCTCGGTTTTTTTGTATCATGTCCTGTAAGGCGCCTTTAGCCAATCACAACGTGTTCTTTCATAGACGTGTTGTAATTGGTTGAAATCTTTGATTGGCAGTTAGCTCCTCCAATTACGGTGAGGAATGGCTGGTGAGTGGCCTCGGTTTTTTGTATCATCATTTCCTGTTAGGCGCCTTTAGCCAATCACAATGTGTTTTTTATAGACGTGTTTTAATTGGTTGAAATCATTGATTGACACTTAACTCCTCCAATAACGGTGGGGAATGGTTGGGAAGTGACGTCTGTGAAACGTGTCGCGTAAACAGAGACTTGCCGCCATGTTGTTGGTGGGTTAGTATCCGTTTATTGATGTGATGATGGGAGGGACTGTGCATATATCCCATAGTGGGGTCTGCCTGCAGGAGGGCGGCGTCTGAGCTGTGTCTATGGGGACGGGTTTATTTTCTTATTTTTCAGACAATACACTAAGTTGAATCCAGTGTTTGTATGTTCTCTGCAGTACAGCTGTGATATCCTATCATCTCCAGTTTGGGCAATGGCCTGATCTCATTTTCTTTTTGGAGGGAGTCAGTGAAAGTGACCAAAAATCACTAATTCTACCATTTTATTAAAAAAAAATCTATCAAATCTATGTGTGTTTGTGTATTATATGGGGGCCTGATAGTATGATGTGTGTACCCTGGCTACTAATCACAGCACTACTGAGGAGGGCGGGGGCCACTGCTGCATGGGGAGGCCGTGGCTTGGCAGGCGCTGCTCTCTCCCCTTGTGCTGTCTCTTTCCCTGTGCGCTCTCCCCTTGTGCTGTCTCTTTCCCTGTGCGCTCTCTCTCCCCTTGTGCTGTCTCTTTTCTCCGCATCCGCTCTCCTCAGTGCACTGTCTCTTTCCCCCTGTGCGCTCTCCCCTTGTGTTGTCTCTTATCCCTGTGTGCTCTCTCTCCCCGGTGCACTCTCCCCTTGTGTTGTCTCTTATCCCTGTGTGCTCATTCTCCCCTTGTGCTGTCTCTTTCCTCCCCGTCCGCTCTCCCCTGTGCACTGTCTCTTTACCCCTGTGCGCTCTCCCCTTGTGTTGTCTCTTATCCCTGTGTGCTCTCTCTCCCCGGTGCACTCTCCCCTTGTGTTGTTTCTTATCCCTATGTGCTCATTCTCCCCTTGTGCTGTCTCTTTCCTCCCCGTCCACTCTCCCCTGTGCACTGTCTCTTTCCCCCTATGCGCTCTCCCCTTGTGTTGTCTCTTATCCCTGTGTGCTCTCTCTCCCCAGTGCACTGCCTCTTTCCTCCCCGTCCGCTCTCTCTTCCCTGTGCACTATCTCTTTCCCCCTGTGCGCTCTCCCTTCGTGTTGTCACTTATCCCTGTGCACTCTCTTTCCCCTTGTGTTGTTTCTTATTCCTGTGTGCTCTCTCCCCCCTTGTGCTGTCTCTTTCCTCCCCGTCCGCTCCCTCTCCCCTGTGCACTGTCTCTTTCCCCCTATGCGCTCTCCCCTTGTGTTGTCTCTTTTCCCTGTGTGCTCTCTCTCCCCAGTGCACTGCCTCTTTCCCCCTGTGTGCTCTCTCTCCCCAGTGCACTGCCTCTTTCCTCCCCGTCCACTCTCTCTTCCCTGTGCACTATCTCTTTCCCCCTGTGCGCTCTCCCCTCGTGTTGTCACTTATCCCTGTGCACTCTCTTTCCCCTTGTGTTGTTTCTTATTCCTGTGTGCTCTCTCCCCCCTTGTGCTCTCTCTTTCCTCCCCGTCCGCTCTCTCTCCCCTGTGTACTGTCTCTTTCCCCCTGTGCGCTCTCTTCTTCCAGGCAGCTGAGGGCTGTAATCCACAGCGCAGTGTGGCCCAAGCTTTCTGCCTCCCCACTGCAAATTGCAGTCCACAGATGCCCTAGAAAATGGCGCATTCATAGAATCGCCATCTTCTGACGTTGTATTCAATTCTTCCAGCGGCCCAGGTGCCGGTTGGCCTGCTGGGTAATAAAGGGGTTAGGGCCAGCTTTGTATTATCAGCTGGCCCTAAGCCCAAGATTCATGGGGTCACGCCAATATTAGACATGGTCACCATGAATTTTTAGTAATCAGATTTAAAAAAAAAACACAACACAGAGAAAAAGATTTTTATTAGAAGTAAAACACAAGACAATTAGTGACTCCATCTTTATTAAAGAAAAGAACCCCACCCTCCCTCCGACGTAGTGCAGAGGAAAAGATCTTCAGCTCTGCTACATCTCTACCAGGTGACACACACGTCTGCTGGTGGAGCTGTAGCAGTCACAGGCTGAGCACTGGCCGTGGGAAAGTTCATATGTCAAGCATGAACTCTGATGAAGTCCGTGTGAACCGCTCAGCTGTTGTCAGGTGACACATCAGCTGTTCGGTGTCAGCAGCCGTTTTAAACCGATCAGCTGATGTGGCACGTCACGATCAGCTAATGAAGTCACGTGGCACATCAGCTGATCGGTTTCGGCCAATCACATCTTTAAGGTCCTTGCAGCAAGCGGACATCTTCCCCTTGGGTCCCGGGACAGCCGGCGGACAAGTAAATATTATATTTTTTAATACCTTTTGTTAACTTTTATTTTGCTTTACACAGATACACTGTAAAGGCAAAACTCCTGGGCCGACATGTCACACGGGAGAGGAACACAGGATTCCTGCTCCCCCCATGTGACATCACATCCTCCTGTGCGGTGTGTGTACGCAGTGCATTAGTGCATTTGTTTACCTGTGCTAAGTAGCGTGGCCGAAAAACGCGGTAATTACGCCTCCAGCTGTAACTTACATTATGTCCTATAGGTGGCGCCATTTTCATGGTAAACTTACAGACGGACACACAGAGTGGATAGGGCTTTATATAGTAGATTGGTCCCCCTTGGAGGTGTGAACCTGTGATCACTTGTACAGTACTGTATCTCCACAGACAGGGGTGAACAATCAGGGGCGCCATCACTGGATAATCGTCCTGTTGTGACATTTCTATGGGTCCCCTACAATCATCCGGCCAGTGGGTATTGAAACAAACACTTTCCCCAATTTCCAACCTCTCAATGAGAATCTGTCACCAGACTTTAGAGCAGCAATGTAAAGATAGGCACCCTGATTCCATCTTGCTGTCATTTTGATAAAATCACAGTTTTATCAGCAGGAGATTATCACTCGAGATCTTGTAAACCTGCCGCCATGTAGTCTCCTGCCTTCTGTAACCCTGCCTCCACCACTGATTGGCAGATTTCTGCCTATGCACAGCATACACCGGAAGCTGCTAATCAATGGTGTGGGCAGGGCTATACACAGCTCAGCATTCTGAGCACTGCTACATCTACAGCAGAGAAAACCGGGATTTTATCAAAACCACAGCAAAGTAAATGACACATCACTGAAATCAGGCTCTCAGTCCCTACATCATGCTGCTCTCAGATGGGGTAGCAAAAGCTTGGTGACTGTTTCACTGGATGTCACTGCATTAGCGCACAGCTAGTATCCAGTGTGAAGGCAGCCTAGGAAATGATGGAAGTCAAGTCAGTGGTTTTAGGAAGAAATCTCTTGTAATAGAGCGCAGATGATGGAGCGGATCTGGTAATCCTTCTGCATTGACATAATGAATATTCCTATACATGATGTACAGCCGCCCGTCCCCGAGCTGGCACTGGCAGGGTGACAGGTTTCAGAGCCTGCGGGCTGTCACTATCGTAATCACCTGTGATGGTTTGTGAGACGTCTGGAATCCGGTTTGTTTCTACTTACTGGATCCTGTGAGTCACATCCAGCGAGCGGCTCCGGCTCATCATTGGGATTTATGTTCCCGTATCAGTCAAAACATTTATTAGCTCATTTCTCAGAGACGTGACTCATTCTATAGACATTCTGTCCTCGGCCGGATTGACTGATCATTTCTCCTGTGACTATCCTCTTCCCCGCACATCCTCTATATGTGACTATCCTCTTCCCCATACATCCTCTATGTGTGACTATACTCCTCCATACATCCTCTATATGTGACTATCCTCTTCCCCGTATATCCTCTATATGTGACTATCCTCTTCCCCAATAATCCTCTATATGTAACTATCCTCTTCCCTGTACATCCTCTATATGTGACTATCCTCTTCCCTGTTCATCCTCTATGTGTGACTATCCTCTTCCCCATTCATCCTCTATATGTGACTATCCTCTTTCCCCGTTCATCCTCTATATGTGACTATTGTCTTCCCCGTTCATCCTCTATATGTGACTATTGTCTTCCCTGTACATCCTCTATATGTGACTATCCTCTTCCCTGTACATCCTCTATATGTGACTATCCTCTCTCTCGTTCATCCTCTATACGTGACTATCCTCTTCCCTGTACATCCTCTATATGTGACTATCCTCTTTCCCCGTTCATTCTCTATATGTGACTATCCTCTTCCCCGTACATCCTCTATATGTAACTATCTTCTTCCCCGTTCATTCTCTATATGTGACTATCCTCTTCCCCGTTCATCCTCTATATGTGACTATCCTCTTCCCCGTTCGTCCTCTATATGTGACTATCCTCTTCCCTGTTCGTCCTCTATATGTGATTATCCTCTTCCCCGTACATCCTCTATATATGACTATCCTCTTCCCCGTACATCGTCTTCAGTGTAAACTTTGTCATAAAAATGTGATGTTATTGCTAATGATTACATGACATCGTGTCACATCACTATTCTGTCCACAAATTTTTCATGTTTATTTTGATAAATAACGTCATAAATCATTTTATCTAAAAGGAACCAACCGGCTGGGTTTTCCCATATAAAGTGAAGGCAGTGCCATGCTGGATCCAGCCACACCTTCACTTGAGAGATTGGATGCTTGACGACCGAAAAAAGTTCAGAAATGAGAGCAGTACTTGGAGTGAGCTACGGGGTGGACTATATGGGTCGGGTCCTCTATATTTTCTTCCTCCTGCGTCCTCCAGCCTTTCCCCCTTTTCTTTAGAAATGATCTTATCTTAGTGATACCTGTCCCGGCTCCAGCACCGAGCTCTGGTCCCCTGTCCCGGCTCCAACACCGGGCTCTGGTCCCCTGTCCCGGCTCCAGCACCGGGCTCTGGTCCCCTGTCCCGGCTCCAGCACCGGGCTCTGGTTCCCTGTCCCGGCTCCAGCACCGGGCTCTGGTCCCCTGTCCCGGCTCCAGCACCGGGCTCTGGTCCCCTGTCCCGGCTCCAGCACCGGGCTCTGGTCCCCTGTCCCGGCTCCAGCACCGGGCTCTGGTTCCCTGTCCCGGCTCCAGCACCGGGCTCTGGTCCCCTGTCCCGGCTCCAGCACCGGGCTCTGGTCCCCTGTCCCGGCTCCAGCACCGGGCTCTGGTCCCCTGTCCCGGCTCCAGCACCGGGCTCTGGTTCCCTGTCCCGGCTCCAGCACCGGGCTCTGGTCCCTTGTCCCGGCTCCAGCACCGGGCTCTGGTTCCCTGTCCCGGCTCCAGCACCGAGCTCTGGTCCCCTGTCCCGGCTCCAGCACCGAGCTCTGGTCCCCTGTCCCGGCTCCAGCACCGGGCTCTGGTCCCCTGTCCCGGCTCCAGCATCGGGCTCTGGTCCCCTGTCCCGGCTCCAGCACCGGGCTCTGGTCCCCTGTCCCTGGTGGCTGGCTCCTGTTGTGTGTTGGGTTACCTTGCTGCACCTCTGATGTTACACTCTCTGGTCTTCTAGGTATTCAGGTAGTTATGTGTTTTCTCCACCACAATTCCACAGGGCTAGTAGATCTTCTCATATCAGGTGCTTCATGACAAACCCATCTCTTCCGCTGGGCTTTGCTATGCCTTGTGTGTTTTCAGACAAAACCAGCTCTGTTATTATGTTGGGCAATGCTATTTCGAATATTCGTTCTGACAAACCCAGCTCTGCTGTTTCGCTTGGCTCTGCTATGTCTAGTGTCTTCAGGCAAACCCAGCTCTGCTATTATGTTGGGTGACTACTTCAAATATTCCTCCTGACAAACCTTGGTCTGCTATTCCATTGGGCTCTCACCTATTCCTAGTGAGTCTTTGGACTAACCCAAATCTGCTATTATGTTGGGTTGGGTAATGCTATTTCAAGTGTTCCTACTGACGAACCCAGCCCTGCTTTTCCGCTGGCTCTGCTACTCCAATTCCCCTCACCAGACAAACTCCAAGTGAGTCTTCTGACAAACCCAACTCTGTTATAATGTTGGACAATGCCTCTTCAAATGTGCCTCCTAACAGACCCAGCTCTGCTGTTCCACTGGACTCTTCTACTCCAATTGAACCTCCATGCAAAACCAGTGCTGCTACTTCATGCAGCTGTATCTTCTGATGTAGCCAGCTCTGCTGCTTCACATTGTCTAGCTGCATAGCTGTGTCTTTTGTTCCAAGGTACCTGACTGCATACTTTGTTCTACTATTCCATGGTGCTTGTCCAACAACTAAAATCTGCCATTCCATGGTTCCTGTCCACATACTAGGCTCTGCTGTGTCAAGTTGTCTGTATACTATTTTCTACTGTTCCAAGGTGTCTGTCTGTACACTGGGTTCTCGTGTTCCAAGGTGTCTGTCCGTACACTGGGTTCTCGTGTTCCAAGGTGTCTGTCCATACACTGGGTTCTCGTGTTCCAAGGTGTCTGTCCGTACACTGGGTTTCTCTTGTTCCAAGGTGTCTGTCCGTACACTGGGTTCTCTTGTTCCAAGGTGTCTGTCCGTACACTGGGTTCTCGTGTTCCAAGGTGTCTGTCCGTACACTGGGTTCTCTTGTTCCAAGGTGTCTGTCCGTACACTGGGTTCTCTTGTTCCAAGGTGTCTGTCCGTACACTGGGTTCTCTTGTTCCAAGGTGTCTGTCCGTACACTGGGTTCTCGTGTTCCAAGGTGTCTGTCCGTACACTGGGTTCTCTTGTTCCAAGGTGTCTGTCCGTACACTGGGTTCTCTTGTTCCAAGGTGTCTGTCCGTACACTGGGTTCTCTTGTTCCAAGGTGTCTGTCCGTACACTGGGTTCTCTTGTTCCAAGGTGTCTGTCCGTACACTGGGTTCTCTTGTTCCAAGGTGTCTGTCCGTACACTGGGTTCTCTTGTTCCAAGGTGTCTGTCCGTACACTGGGTTCTCTTGTTCCAAGGTGTCTGTCCGTACACTGGGTTCTCTTGTTCCAAGGTGTCTGTTCTCTTCCTATCTCTCTGACCATTCTTTCAGTGTATCATTCACTGGCTCCACTTCTTCCCCTCTTCCTCTCACTATTGGGGTCCCTCAGGGTTCAGTCCTTGGCCCTCTTCTCTTCTCTCTCTACACAGCCCCTATTGGACAGACCATCAGCAGATTTGGCTTTCAGCACCATCTTTATGCTGATGACACACAACTATACACTTCAGCCCCTGGCCTTACCCCTGCGGTATTAAAGAACACCAATGACTGTCTAGCTGCTGTTTCCACTATCATGTCCGCTCTCTATTTAAAACTCAACCTCTCCAAAACTGAACTTCTTTTGCTCCTGCCCTCCACTAACTTCCCTAAATCTGATATCTCTCTCTCAGTGTGCGGCACCACGATAACTCCTAGGCAGCAGGCTCGCTGTCTGACACCGATCTCTCCTTCACCTTCTATGTACAATCTCTCGTCCGTTCTTGTCTCTTACACCAGAAATACATCTCTATCGTCTGCCCCTTTCTCACCATGGAAACAACAAAAACCCTCACCGTGGCCCTAATCCATTCCCGCCTTGATTATTGCAATTCTCTATTAATCGACCTCCCCCTCTCTAAACTTTCCCCTCCACAATCCATCCTTAATGCAGCAGCCAGGATCACCCATCTGGCCAATCGTTACTCAGATGCCTCTGCTCTGTGCCAGTCATTGCACTGGCTGCCTATACACTGCAGGATAAAGTTCAAATTGCTTGTTCTCACCCACAAAGCTCTTCACAGTGCAGCACCCCCCTACATCTCCTCCCTCATCTCTGTCTATCACCCCACTCGCGCTCTACGTTCCTCAAATGACCTTCGACTGACATCTGTAATAATCCGATCCTCCCATTCCCGGCTCCAAGACTTCTCCAGAGCTGCACCAATCCTCTGGAATGCTCTACCCCAAGAAATCAGGACTATCCACAACTTGCATGACTTCAGACGATCCCTAAAAACGCATCTTTTTAAGGCGGCCTATCATACTCCCTAATAGAAGTCCTTTGCACTGTAGACAGTGAATGGGCTATCCCTCTAGACATTACTCTTCTACAAACTCCACCAAACCAAAAAGTGTACACAGACTGTCTGATGACCATTCATGCAACTTTATTTCTATGCCCCATTTCCTCAAGATGCCTGGACCATCAGTGTTATAAGCCCCTGTACCTTGTATAACCCCTATCTCGTAGATTGTAAGCTCTTGAGCAGGGTCACCCTTATTTTCTGTTTTATCTATTGTACTGTATTTTTTACATTGATTTTATGCTTATTGTATTGTTTCCTATTATTGTAATGTATTAATTCTCTACTGGAACTACTGTATTATATTAATAATTACGCAGCTTTAGATTTCTTGTGCCACCTTGTGGTGCACAGTGGTACTGTGTTTTTCTCCAAGAATCTAATTCAGTGGTCCCACTCTGCACACGTGTCTTCTTGAGCAGTGGAACATTTCAGGCACTGCAGGACTTTAATCCAGAACGGTGTAATGTGGTACTAATGGTTTTCTTGGAGACAGTGGTCCCAGCTGCCTTGAGATCATTAACAAGTTCCCCCCGTGTAGTTTTGGGCTGATCTCTCACCTTCCTCATGATCCTGAATACCCCACGAGGTGAGATTTTACAACGAGCCCCAGATCGATATGGATTAACCTCAATTTGTATTTCTTCCGTTTTCTTACTATTGCACCAACAGTTGTCTCCTTTTCACCCAGCGTATTATTTACTTTTTGTAGCCCATTCCAGCCTTGTGCAGGTCTAGGATCTTTTCCCTGACATCCTTACAAAGCTCTTTGGTCTTGCCCATGTTGTAGAGGTTAGAATCAGATTGATTAATTGAGTGTGTGGACAGGAGTCTTTTGTACAGGTGAAAACGTAAGACAGCTGTCTTTAATGCAGGTAATGAGCTGATTAGGAGCGTCTAAGGCTGGCTTCACATTGCGGGTCGGGTCCGATCCGTGGCTGTCTGGGTGAGGGAGGTGTGCCTGATATGCCCTGTGTAATGGATGTGTCTGACCATACAGGGACATGGACTGATCATACAAAATCTCCTGTGCTGAGATAATCTTATATATGTGTCCCTGCTATGTACTGTGTAATGGATGTGTCTGACCGTACAGGGACATGGTCTGATCATACAACATCTCCTGTGCCGAGATAATCTTATATATGTGCTCCTGCTATTTACTGTGTAATGGATGTGTATGACCATACAGGGACATGGTCTGATCATACCACATCTGCTGTGCTGAGATAATCTTATATGTGTCCCTGCTATGTACTGTGTAATGGATGTGTCGGACCGTACAGGGACATGGTCTGATCATACCACATCTGCTGTGCTGAGATAATCTTATATGTGTCCCTGCTATGTACTGTGTAATGGATGTGTCGGACCGTACAGGAACCTGGTCTGATCATACCACATCTCCTGTGCTGGGGAGAAGGAAAAAGAGTATACAGAAATTACAGCACAGGATCACAAATGATTCTGTCTTTGAAGTTAAATATTTTTCAAAATCAGGCAAGAAAATGTTTTACCTCACTAAAGGCCCAGTTACACACACAGATAATTGTGCAGAAATTGTTCGCATTGTTCCATTTTGTGGCTGTGTACAAATGGAACAATATGTCGATGATTTCACTGCAACCAGAGATCTGCCAACAATCTCTGCACAATTATCTGTGTGTAACTGGACCAAAAGAATCATTTCTGATCCCGTGATGTAATGTCTGTATACTCTTTTGTTTCCTCCCTGGCTCAGGAGATCTGATATGATCAGACCATGTCCCTGTATGGTCAGACACATCCATTACACAGTACATAGCAGAGACACATATATAAGATTATCTCAGCACAGGAGATGTGGTATGATCAGACCATGTCCCTGTATGGTCAGAAAGAGAAAAATCATTACTATATACATATAATCCGCTGCACACTACACACTAAGATACAAGTATAAGGTCTAGCATAATGGCTAAGTGTATAAAGCTAATGAAATTTGGATGAGGAAAATTGCAAAACTGCTAAGAATCTACATAAGCAAAAATGAGAATTTTAGTTAGCCATTATGCTAGACCTTATACTTGTATCTTAGTGTGTAGTGTGCAGCGGATTATATGTATATAGTAATGTTTTTTTCTCTTGCTAGCACCTACACAGGGAGGTGTGCTCGTCATTTCTTAATGTTAATATTACTGTTTTTTGACTGAGCACCCTTCATTACCTGATAGCCAGTCCAGTTTAACATCTAGTTCATTCCTTGTTTTATCAAGTCTTCAACCACACCCATACACGCAGGTTTTAAAATGCACCTAGAGGCACTTACATCCTCAGATGATTTTTACCGCAGACAGAGGCATATGGTAGGACCCGATATACATGAGAATACCTTGAAGACTGGTTATCGGGCTTATATATAATGCATTACATTAACTAAAATTCTCATTTTTGCTTATGTAGATTCTTAGCAGTTTTGCAATTTTCCTCATCCAAATTTCAGTAGCTTTATACACTTAGCCATTATGCTATACCTTATACTTGTATCTTAGTGTGTAGTGTGCAGCGGATTATATGTATACCTGTATGGTCAGACACATCCATTACACAATACATAGCAGGGACACATCTATAAGATTATCTCAGCACAGGAGATATGGTATGATCAGACCATGTCCCTGTATGGTCAGACACATCCATTACACAGTACATAGCAGGGACACATCTATAAGATTATCTCAGCACAGGAGATGTGGTATGATCAGACCATGTCCCTGTACGGTCAGACACATTCATTACACAGTACATAGCAGGGACACATATATAAGATTATCTCAGCACAGGAGATATGGTATGATCAGACCATGTCCCTGTATGGTCAGACACATCCATTACACAGTACATAGCAGGGACACATCTATAAGATTATCTCAGCACAGGAGATGTGGTATGATCAGACCATGTCCCTGTATGGTCAGACACATCCATTACACAGTACATAGCAGAGACACATATATAAGATTATCTCAGCACAGGAGATGTGGTATGATCAGACCATGTCCCTGTATGGTCAGAAAGAGAAAAATCATTACTATATACATATAATCCGCTGCACACATACACACTAAGATACAAGTATAAGGTCTAGCATAATGGCTAAGTGTATAAAGCTAATGAAATTTGGATGAGGAAAATTGCAAAACTGCTAAGAATCTACATAAGCAAAAATGAGAATTTTAGTTAGCCATTATGCTAGACCTTATACTTGTATCTTAGTGTGTAGTGTGCAGCGGATTATATGTATATAGTAATGTTTTTTTCTCTTGCTAGCACCTACACAGGGAGGTGTGCTCGTCATTTCTTAATGTTAATATTACTGTTTTTTGACTGAGCACCCTTCATTACCTGATAGCCAGTCCAGTTTAACATCTAGTTCATTCCTTGTTTTATCAAGTCTTCAACCACACCCATACACGCAGGTTTTAAAATGCACCTAGAGGCACTTACATCCTCAGATGATTTTTACCGCAGACAGAGGCATATGGTAGGACCCGATATACATGAGAATACCTTGAAGACTGGTTATCGGGCTTATATGTAATGCATTACATTAACTAAAATTCTCATTTTTGCTTATGTAGATTCTTAGCAGTTTTGCAATTTTCCTCATCCAAATTTCAGTAGCTTTATACACTTAGCCATTATGCTATACCTTATACTTGTATCTTAGTGTGTAGTGTGCAGCGGATTATATGTATACCTGTATGGTCAGACACATCCATTACACAATACATAGCAGGGACACATCTATAAGATTATCTCAGCACAGGAGATATGGTATGATCAGACCATGTCCCTGTATGGTCAGACACATCCATTACACAGTACATAGCAGGGACACATCTATAAGATTATCTCAGCACAGGAGATGTGGTATGATCAGACCATGTCCCTGTACGGTCAGACACATTCATTACACAGTACATAGCAGGGACACATATATAAGATTATCTCAGCACAGGAGATATGGTATGATCAGACCATGTCCCTGTATGGTCAGACACATCCATTACACAATACATAGCAGGGACACATCTATAAGATTATCTCAGCACAGGAGATGTGGTATGATCAGACCATGTCCCTGTATGGTCATACACATCCATTACACAGTACATAGCAGGAGCACATATATAAGATTATCTCAGCACAGGAGATGTTGTATGATCAGACCATATCCCTGTATGGTCATACACATCCATTACACAGTAAATAGCAGGAGCACATATATAAGATTATCTCGGCACAGGAGATGTTGTATGATCAGACCATGTCCCTGCATGGTCAGACACATCCATTACACAGTACATAGCAGGGACACATATATTAGATTATCTCAGCACAGGAAATATGGTATGATCAGACCATGTCCCTGTACAGTCATACACATCCATTACACAGTACATAGCAGGGACACATATATAAGATTATCTCAGCACAGGAGATGTTGTATGATCAGACCATGTCCCTGTACGGTCAGACACATCCATTACACAGTACACATAGTAGGGACACATATATAAGATTATTTATACATGTTCCCCATCCTGGGCACATTCTGGTATATATGTCCTTAAACCTTGTATATACAGTTAGGGCCAGAAATATTTGGACAGTGACACAATTTTCGCGAGTTGGGCTCTGCATGCCACCACATTGGATTTGAAATGAAACCTCTACAACAGAATTCAAGTGCAGATTATAACGTTTAATTTGAAGGGTTGAACAAAAATATCTGATAGAAAATGTAGGAATTGTACACATTTCTTTACAAACACTCCACATTTTAGGAGGTCAAAAGTAATTGGACAAATAAACATAACCCAAACAAAATATTTTTATTTTCAATATTTTGTTGCGAATCCTTTGGAGGCAATCACTGCCTTAAGTCTGGAACCCATGGACATCACCAAACGCTGGGTTTCCTCCTTCTTAATGCTTTGCCAGGCCTTTACAGCCGCAGCCTTCAGATCTTGCTTGTTTGTGGGTCTTTCCGTCTTAAGTCTGGATTTGAGCAAGTGAAATGCATGCTCAATTGGGTTTAGATCTGGAGATTGACTTGGCCATTGCAGAATGTTCCACTTTTTTGCACTCATGAACTCCTGGGTAGCTTTGGCTGTATGCTTGGGGGTCATTGTCCATCTGTACTATGAAGCGCCGTCCAATCAACTTTGCAGCATTTGGCTGAATCTGGGCTGAAAGTATATCCCGGTACACTTCAGAATTCATCCTGCTACTCTTGTCTGCTGTTATGTCATCAATAAACACAAGTGACCCAGTGCCATTGAAAGCCATGCATGCCCATGCCATCACGTTGCCTCCACCATGTTTTACAGAGGATGTGGTGTGCCTTGGATCATGTGCTGTTCCCTTTCTTCTCCAAACTTTTTTCTTCCCATCATTCTGGTACAGGTTGATCTTTGTCTCATCTGTCCATAGAATACTTTTCCAGAACTGAGCTGGCTTCTTGAGGTGTTTTTCTGCAAATTTAACTCTGGCCTGTCTATTTTTGGAATTGATGAATGGTTTGCATCTAGATGTGAACTCTTTGTTTTTACTGTCATGGAGTCTTCTCTTTACTGTTGACTTAGAGACAGATACACCTACTTCACTGAGAGTGTTCTGGACTTCAGTTGATGTTGTGAAGGGGTTATTCTTCACCAAATAAAGTATGCGGCGATCATCCACCACTGTTGTCATCCGTGGACGCCCAGGCCTTTTTGAGATCCCAAGCTCACCAGTCAATTCCTTTTTTCTCAGAATGTACCCAACTGTTGATTTTGCTACTCCGAGCATGTCTGCTATCTCTCTGATGGATTTTTTCTTTTTTTTTCAGCCTCAGGTTTGTTCTGCTTCACCTCAATTGAGAGTTCCTTTGACCGCATGTTGTCTGGTCACAGCAACAGCTTCCAAATGCAAAACCACACAACTGGAATCCACCCCTGACCTTTTAACTACTTCATTGATTACAGGTTAACGAGGGAGACGCCTTCAGAGTTAATTGCAGCCCTTAGAGTCCATTGTCCAATTACTTTTGGTCCCTTGAAAAAGAGGAGGCTATGCATTACAGAGCTATGATTCCTAAACCCTTTCTCCGATTTGGATGTGGAAACTCTCATATTGCAGCTGGGAGTGTGCACTTTCAGCCTATATTATATATATAATTGTATTTCTGAACATGTTTTTGTAAACAGCTAAAATAACAAAACTTGTGTCACTGTCCAAATATTTCTGGCCCTAACTGTATAATCCCCCATCCTGGTATATATGTCCCTTATCCTGGTATATTGGTATATATGTCCCCCACTCTGGTATACATATATCACTCATCATGTTTTATATGATCCCCATCATGGACCCATACTGGTATATATGATCCCCATCATGGACTAATCCTAGTGTATATGCATCTCATAACGACACAAACATAAAAAAATAAACAATTCTACTCAACTTCCCTTTGCTTCCTTAGTTCGCAGTGTCCTCTTCTGATGCCGGCAACTGACTTCAGTGTTTAAGCAGCGCAGCAGAGAATGTGACTGCCATACGTGCCCAGTTACACCAAAATCAGCAGCCAGAATATTCACAGATCCCTAGATCCAGGATCATAGGCAAGCGGAGCAGTGAATATTCATTCTCTTTAATAGCTGACAAAAGCTTATTCTCACCTCTCCCCGAGCCCCCGCCGTCAACCGCCATCTTCCTCTAGGTTCCCGGTGGCTCCCGCAGGCTGCCGGTGTCAGCAGAGGTGTACCTCTGCTGTACACAGAAGGTAAAAACTATAAGCGGTCTAATTGGAGGCGCTCAGGCACAAAAGCAGCAGGCACTGGGATGGTTTTTCAACAGACCTTTATTCAGGCTCCCCTCCTACTCCACAACATGTTGTGGAGTAGGAGGGGAGCCTGAATAAAGGTCTGTTGAAAAACCATCCCAGTGCCTGCTGCTTTTGTGCCTGAGCGCCTCCAATTAGACCGCTAAGGGTAAGTGCACACTACCCGGCGTGTTTGCCTCGGCGGCTGGGCGGGACCCGCCAGGAAGCTCCGGCGCCGTCCTCCGGCTTCCTGGCGGTTATGAGCTGCGGGAGCCGGGCGGTAACCGGCGGCTGCCCAGCGGGTTCTCGGCGGCGATTCTGCAGCGGCTGGAAGCAGCACATGTTTCTGCTTGCAGCCGCTGCAGAACCGCCGGTTTTTACAACATGTTCATTCTTTGCTAACCCGCTGGGAAACCTGCGGGTTAGCAACGGATGACGCTGGGGAACCGCCGGTATGTGCACAGCCTTGGGCGGGCTACATTAGTTTTAATGTTAATCCAAACGCCGGTTTGGATTAACATAAATTAACATAAAACTAATGTATGCAAAACGGCGGTTTACACAGGTAAACCGCCGAATACCCGCCCAGTGTGCACATACCCTTATAGTTTTTACCTTCTAATATAAATCCCTCTCTGAGGGTAAAGCGGCGGGGAGCAGCTAGGTGCAGAGTGCAGCTTCACGTGAGGACCTAGCGTCGCCTGGCAACAGGAGCTTTAATTTAAGGACCTGCGGTGACGTGACCGGATGCTCGGAGCCCCCAGAGCACGCGGTGTGCGGATGAGCTAGAGCCTGTGAAGGGCGCCTTATCAAGTGTATTACCGGGTTGTGCGGGGACAGCACAACCCGATAAGGTGAGTGGCCACCTATTAGTACGCCACGCTAAAAAAAGCCCCCTGGTAACCGCACTATTGCGCCCCTTCTCTTTCTTTTCTCTTGTCTGCTGTACACAGGACCTGCGGTGATGTCACAGTCACGTGACCGCGGGTTCACCATGGTGAACCCGCGGTCACATGACTGTGACATCACCGCAGGTCCTGAACAGCAGAGGTACACCTCTGCTGACACCAGCAGCCTGCGGGAGCCACCGGGAACCTAGAGGAAGATGGCGGTTGACAGCGGGGGCTCGGGGAGAGGTGAGAATAAGCTTTTTTTTTTTTTCTTTTTAACCCTTGTGCTCCCAGGAGCAGTTTTACTGTACTGAGCATGCTCAGTACAGTAAAATGGGGTCCGAGGAGACATCAGATGTTTCCTCGGACCCTTCTCCATAGGGCCCCATGTTAGGGATCGGGTCAGATCGGATGTGCACTAAATGCCATCCGATTTGGTCCGATCCGAGTCTGTCAGATTTTGTAATCAGATGAAAAAATCGTTGCAGGCAACGATTTTTTTCTCCTGAAAAAAATCGGCCAAAATCGGGCAGAATCGGATCGGACCAAATCGGATGGCATTTAGTGCACATCCGATTCGGTCCGATCCCCATAGGGATGCATGGGATCCGAAAATCGGTCCGATGCTGTCCGATTTTTTTCGGACAGCATCGGAAATGCAAAAATCGTAGTGTGAAAGCAGCCTTACAGTCTGGGGTTATTGCACTTTCGCTGCTGCCTATTCTACTATACAAGTAACTCATGGCTTTGGACTAACCATAGAAACACATGGTTCTCTATACAAGCTGTTTTATGTTTAATCTAAACTATTTGCAGAATGTCTTCATTAGATATATCTGAGCAACGAACATTGAATGCAAAAGTGTTCAAACCTTTAAAGCCAAATTAATGTAAATTTCAACATCTGATGTCTCTTTCTTTCTATGCAGGGACTGAGTGATTTCTGCTCTGATCCAGATGCCTATGTATTAAATCAAACTCAAGTGGTCACGAATATCAGTCCAGGTAAGACAAGGATGGAAATATTCTAAATAATTGTTTGATGTTTATCCGGATAGTTATATCCCCAGTTGGACTTTTTATTCTTTTGTGTCCTCATATCTTTGATGTTGAACTAGATTTGGATCCAGAATACTCCACCCTGTTATACAATGTATAGAGAGGGGTGTATTATACGGCTTCAGTCTTGTTTCAATGTGTAGGGATTGTGATACTTTTTGTTTAGTTGCCAAGTGGTAATGAAACATAAGAGAGAGCCAGGGTTCATCCCTGAAAGAACAGAAGACATGAATACAATATTGTTTTGTTTGTATTGTGAAAAATCAAAGTTTAAATGTCCCTCAGTACAACTAGAGGAGTTGCAAGATTTAAAGAGGTTGTTTACTACTTAGACATTCATGGCCTATCCTTAGGAGAGGTCATCAATGCCTTACCGACCATGGTCCGACACCTGGCACCCCTGTCAATCAGCTGTTTTTGGTGCCAGGCATCAGCAGATACAGTGCCTTGTGAGGGTATTTGACCCCTTCAACTTTTCAACCTTTTGCCACATTTCAGGCTTCAAACGTAAAGATATAAATTCTAATTTTTTTGTGAAGAATCAACAACAAGTGGGACACAATCATGAAGTGGAACGAAATTTATTGGATATTTTAAACTTTTTTAACAAATAAAAAACTGAAAAGTGGGGTGTGAAATATTAGTCGGCCCCTTTACTTTCAGTGCAGCAAACTCAGAAGTTCAGTGAGGATCTCTGAATGATCCAATGTTGTCCTAAATGACTGGTAATGATAAATAGAATCCACCTGTGTGTAATCAAGTCTCCGTATAAATGCACCTGCTCTGTGATAGTCTCAGGGTTCTGTTTCAAGTGCAGAGAGCATCATGAAGACCAAGGAACACACCAGGCAGGTCCGAGATACTGTTGTGGTGAAGTTTAAAGCCGGCTTTGGATACAAAAAGATTTCCCAAGTTTTAAACCTCTTAAGGAGCATTGTGCAAGCGATCATATTGAAATGGAAGGAGTATAAGACCACTGCAAATCTACCAAGACCTGGCCGTCCCTCTAAACTTTCATCTCAAACAAGGAGAAGACTGATCAGAGATGAGGCCAAAAGGCCCATGATCACTCTGGATGAACTGCAGAGATCTACAGCTGAGGTGTGAGAGTCTGTCCATAGGACAACAATCAGTCGTACACTGCACAAATCTGGCCTTTATGGAAGAGTGGCAAGAAGAAAGCCATTTCTCAAAGATATCCATAAAAAGTCTTGTATGAAGTTTGCCACAAGCCACCTGGGAGACACCAAACATGTGGAATAAGGTGCTCTGCTCAGATGAAACTAAAATCAAACTTTTTGGCCACAATGCAAAACGATATGTTTGGCATAAAAGCAACGCAGCTCATCACCCACAAAACACCATCCCCACTGTCAAACAAGGTGGTGGCAGCATCATGGTTTGGGCCTGCTTTTCTTCAGCAGGGACAGGGAAGATGATTAAAATTGATGGGAAGATGGACGGAGCCAAATACAGGACCATTCTGGAAGAAAACCTGTTGGAGTCTGCAAAAGACCTGAGACTGGGACGGAGATTTATCTTCCAACAAGACAATGATCCCAAACATAAAGCAAAATCTACAATGGTATGGTTCAAAAATAAACCTATCCAGGTGTTAGAATGGCCAAGTCACATCCAGACCTGAATCCAATGGAGAATCTGTGGAAAGAGCTGAAAACTGCTGTTCACAAACGCTCTCCATCCAACCTCACTGAGCTCCTGCTGTTTTGCAAGGAAGAATGGGCAAGAATTTCAGTCTCTCAATGTGCTAAACTGATAGAGACATACCCAAGAGACTGCAGCTGTAATCGCAGCAAAAGGTGGCGCTACAAAGTATTAACTCAAGGGGGCCGAATAATATTACATGCCCCAATTTTCAGTTTTTTATTTGTTAAAAAAGTTTAAAATATCCAATAAATTTGGTTCCACTTCACGATTGTGTCCCACTTGTTGTTGATTCTTCACAAAAAAATTAGAATTTATATCTTTATGTTTGAAGCCTGAAATGTGGCAAAAGGTTGAAAAGTTCAAGGGGCCAAATACTTTCACAAGGCACTGTATATAGGGGGCCAAATACTTTCACATGGCACTGTACCTGGAATTGCTCATTTTCAGAGCTGCTCTGTCTTCTGACAGTGGCTGTGGCCAGTTGCTATCCAAATCCCTAGGAGGCAGTACCCAGCCGCAGCCACAATAAGAAGATGCAGCAGCTCCGGAACTGAGCATTTCCAGCTACTTTCAAGCACCTAGAACAGCTGATCGGCGAGGGCTCCTGGTGTCAGACCATGGTCAGTCAGATTTTGATGACCTATCCAGCAGATAGGTCATCACTGTGAAAAAAGTGGACGACCTCTTTAATGCAGTGAAAATATCTGCAGATGGTCCATATATGAATTTTTGTAGGATTTCCCAATGTATGAAAGATTAGATTGGGAAGAAGTAAAGGGAATATGTTCATCAATAATGATGGATTACGGTTATTAAGCGAGTATTCCACTTTTTAGAACAATGAACTATGTAATCTGAGAGTAACATGATTTAGGGACAGATACACTGATTCCAGCTAATGAAAACACAACCTTAGTAACGTCAAAGTGACCTCAGCATATAAAGCTTTGTGTGAACAGATGCAGGGGCGTAACTACAATAGGTGCAGGGGTTGCGATCGCACCCGGGCCCTGCAGCCTAGGGGGGCCCCAAAAGTCCCTTTAGCCCATAGAAAAAGACTAATACTACTAAAGATTTGCAATAATTGGGGGCCCCGTTGGAGCTTTTGCATCGGGGCCCGGAGGCCTGAAGTTATGCCACTGAACAGATGGTAACCGTTCATCACTGCTGTGCTGGCACGCACTATCTGCAATGTTTCTTTAATGTTTTATTGGTTTCTCTCGATGGCTAAATTGTGAGTCGTGATGTCCTCTCAGGATCCAGATTCACTCCAAATGGCTTCTGCACTTGGCTTTCATCCAGGCTATGATAATCTCTTCTGATTAGCTGTCGCTATAACCCCAGCTGCGCTTGAGGTCATGTGGGTCTTATCTGGCTGATGGAGTTTTCTGCAATGGGAATAATGGACTGGGACATTATTGACCTGAATCAAATTGCAAGATGTGATAATTCATCGGGTTTAAGGGATTCTAAAACATTGAAAAAAAAATCATTTAGAATCTGTTGGTTTCATTGGTTTCAGCCTGTACCTCTTATTGTGCGGCAGCCCCTGTCGAATCATTGAAGAATGGTTTATCTGAACACTTTGGGTCACTCTGGACAGATCTGGTTCACTTGTGCACATTGCGTTTGTACACTTTAATTAAGTTTCATTCACTAGAGAACCACTGAACTTCAACATTTCCTACAATGCACAATTTACTTTTTTGTGTTTTATTTCAGATATTTTACAGTATTATATCTCCTGCAATCAAGAAGTCACAAACCCCTTCCGCCAGGTACCGTTATCAGTTCTCTTCTTTTATGAAAACCATTAATGACTTACATTACACTTTTCTAATAATATAAGAGGAAGTGGCATCTTTCTCACCTTAAGTAGTATATTTTCTTCTTACGGTAAATGAAGATACACGGAATTCAGCTCTTAAACATGAAGATTTCATTTTATTTTTTTTAAATAAAGTGCTTGCAGAATAAAAATCGCCATGATTAAGGGTGCTTTCACATCTGCGGTAAAGTGTAATTCCTGGCAGATATCGCCGTACCCCTGCATAACGGCCGACTTGCGGCACTGATCCGGTAAGCCCCATTCATTCTCTATTGGGCTTGCGGTATTGCCGAATCCGGCAGATCCGGCACTTGCAGCCGAACAAAAAAAAACACTGCTAGCAGTGTTTTTTATTGTGGTGCCGCAAGTGCCGGATTCGGCAATGCCACACTTGCCGCACCCGACCGCAAGCCCCATAGAGAAGGAATGGGGCTTGCCCGGCTTAGTGCTGCGTTACGCGGCAGATTGGGCAGATGCGGCGACATCTGCTGGATCTACCGGGAGTTACACTTTACCGCAGATGTGAAAGCACCCTTAGTGTGACCTAAGTCGATGCATTTTGAATACAAAGTGCTTTCTTACTCATGACCATTGGTCATGGTTTGTAGTTACCGATCATTTACAGTAATTCCTAAAATAAAACCTCTTATTTTTGTATTCAGAGGTTGACTATGTCACAGAGGGGGCTCTCCAACATCCACCCTCAACTTTACGGATTGGAAAGAGAAGCAATACCCCAGTTTCCAGCTGCAGAAGTAAGTTGATCTTGGCTAAGAACATTACTGATATATAGGTTTTTCCTCTAAAAGCAACAGTAAGGTGGATGTACCATCAACAGTATCAGTCATTACCAGCCATCTGCAACAAATTTTATTATATATCGATAATTTATCGTTACTGTATGAAGCTCATGACAGCTTGCTTAGCCAGTGCTTACTGACTGCAGAGTAAAAAAAAAAACATATATATATATATATATATATATATATAACTAGAAAAAAGTACTCTGCAGCACTCAGCTACTACCAATGATGTACATATGCTGACAAGCTATATATATATATGAGAAAAAATTTAAAAACTTACGTTTTTTTCAAAAAACTCAAAATTCTTATATATTTTTTTTAAATCTGAAGTTCTTAGTACACACATTGGCCAATGTCTGTTTTCTCATCGACTGCGACAAAGTGACTTCAGGTCCGACGAGTCCTATCGCTGACACCCAAGTCCTCCTTGTCCACCCTACCCCACTACTAAGTGGGCGGACACCATCTAGACCCTAGATCACCTGTAGCAATGAGGGTGCAAATTGCAGCAAGGAGCCAGCCACTCCATAAGATACAAAACAGAAAAAAACTGCATAGCACCCACAGACTAATGTGAACTGGTGCCAGCAGGGACAAGACATTAGTCTGTGAGTGCTGTGCATTTTTTTTTCTGTTTTATATATATATATAATATATATATATATATCCAAGATAAAGAACTGCAGCACTCTTCTTTGTGAAACAACCGCCTTTATTCGGCCATCAGGTGGAGGGTGACAACGTTTCGGGATCCTGTCCCTTTCTCTAGCCTTTCTCTAGAGAGAAGGACAGGATCCCGAAACGTTGTCACCCTCCACCTGATGGCCGAATAAAGGCGGTTGTTTCACAAAGAAGAGTGCTGCAGTTCTTTATCTTGTATACTTATACAGCAAGGAGGAGAGGAGCTGTGACTGCTGAGCACCAAGGGGAGCTGTGCTGCACCAATATACTAATCTATATATATATATATATAATAATATATATACAGTCATATGGAAAAGTTTGGGCACCCTCTTAATCTACTCTTTTTTTTGTTTAAAATTGTTTTTTTGCAACAGCTATTTCAGTGTGATGTATGTAATAACTGATGGACACAGTATATTTCAGGATTGCAATGAGGTTTATTGTACTAACCAAAAATGTGAAATATGCATTATTTCAATATTTGACAGGTGCCAAAGTATCGGCACCCTTCTGATTTTCATGATTTCAATACTCCTAACTACTTTTTACTGACTTACTGAAGCACTAAATTGGTTTGGTAACCTCATTGAGCTTTGTACTTCATAGCCCGGTGTATCCAATCATGAGAAAAGCTATTTCAGGTGTCCACTTGCAAGTTGTTCTCCTATTTGCATCTTCTCTGAGGAGTGGCATCATGGGCTTCTCAAAACAGCTCACAAATGATCTGAAAAAAAAGATTGTTCAATATAGTTGTTCAGGGGAAGGATACAAAAAGTTGTCTCAGAGATTTCACCTGTCAGTTTCCACTGTGAGGAACATAGTAAGGAAATGGAAGACCACAGGGACAGTTCTTGTAAAGGCCAGAAGTGGCAGGCCAACAAAGATATCAGAAAGGCAGAGAAGAAGAATTGTGAGAACAGTCAAGAACAATCCACAGACCACCTCCAAAGACCTGCAGCATCATCTTGCTGCAGATGGTGTCACTGTGCATCGGTCAACAATACAGCGCACACTGCACAAGGAGAAGCTGTGTGGGAGAGTGATGCGAAAGAAGCCATTTCTGCATGCACGCCACAAACAGAGTCGCCTGTGGTATGCAAAAGCACATTTGGACAAGCAAGTTTCATTTTGGAAGAAGTTCCTGTGGACTGATGAAACAAAGATTGAGTTGTTTGGTCATACAACAAGGCGTTATGCATGGCGCCACAAAAACACAGCATTCCAAGAAAAACACTTGCTACCCACTGTCAAATTTGGGGGAGGGTCCATCATGCTTTGGGGCTGTGTGGCCAATGACGGCACCGGGAATCTTGTTAAGGTAGAGGGTCGCATGGATTCCACTCAGTATCAGCAGATTCTTGAGAATAATGTTCAAGAATCAGTGTCAAAGTTAAGGTACGCCGGGGATGGATCTTTCAGCAAGACAATGATCCAAAACACCGCTCCAAATCTACTCAGGCATTCATGCAGAGGAACAATTACAATGTTCTGGAATGGCCATCCCAGTCCCCAGACCTGAATATCATTGAACATCTGTGGGATGTTTTGAAGCGGGCTGTCCATGCTCGGCGACCATCAAACTTAACTGAACTGGAATTGTTTTGTAAAGAGGAATGGTCAAAAATACCTTAATCCGGGATCCAGGAACTCATTAACAGCTACAGAAAGCGACTAGAGGCAAAAGGATCTACTAAATATTAATGTCACTTTTCTGTTGAGGTGCCCATACTTTTGCACCTGTCAATTTTTGAAATAATGCATATTTCACATTTTCGGTTAGTACAATACACCTCATTTCAATCCTGAAATATTACTGTGTCCATCAGTTATTACATATATCACACTGAAATAGCTGTTGCAAAAAAACAATAAAAAAAAAAAAAAGAAAAAAAAAAAAAAAGAAGAGTAAGATTAAGAGGGGGGGCCCAAACTTTTTCATATGACTGTATATACCGTATATATACACCATGTTCTAAATTATTATGCAAATGTTATTTTTCTCTGATTTTCCTGGTCGGTGCAAATGACAGTCAGTGTAATAAAAGTCATCACCCATTAGAGTATACATCGAGTTTTATTGAAGAAACCCCCCAATGATAACAGTATAATTTTCAAAATTAAAAAAAAACTCTAAATGCACTGTTCCAAATTATTAGGCACAGTAGAGTGTGTAAACATTTGATATGTTTGAAAGAACTGAAAATGCTCATTTGTTGAATTTTCAGCATTAGGAGGTCACATTCACTGAAATAAAAAGCTATTTAACTCCAAAACATCCTAACAGGCCAAGTTACATGTTAACATAGGAACCCTTCTTTGATATCACCTTCACAATTCTCGCATCCATTGATATTGTGAGTATCTGGAGAGTTTCTGCTTGTATTTCTTTGCATGATGTCAGAATAGCCTCCCAGAGCTGCTGTTTTGATGTGTACTGCCTCCCACCCTCATAGATCTTTTGCTTGATTATACTCCAAAGGTTCTCTACAGGGTTGAGGTCAGGGGAATATGGTGGCCACACCATGGGTTAATCTCCTTTTATGCCCATAGCAGCCAAGGACACAGAGGTATCTTTTGTAGCATGAAGATGATTTTGCTCCTGAAGGCACGTTTCTGCTTTTTGTACCATGCAAGAAAGTTTTCAGTCCGAAACTCTATATACTTTGCAGAGGTCATTTTCACACCTTCAGGAATCTTAAAGGGGCCTACCAGCTGTTTCCCAATGATTCCGGCCCAAAACATTACTCCTCCACCTCCTTGCTGACTTCGCAGCCTTGTTGGGACATGGTGGCCATCCACCAACCATCCACTACTCCATCCATCTGGACCATCCAGGGTTGCTCGGCACTCATCAGTAAACAAGACTGTTTGAAAATTAGTTTTTATGTATGTCTGGGCCCACAGCAACCATTTCTTCTTGTGAGCACTGTTTAGGGGTGGCCGAATAGTAGGTTTATGCACCACAGCAAGGATCCTACACCTTGAGGTTCGAGGGATTCCAGAGGCATCAGCAGCTTCAAATATCTGTTTGCTGGTTTGTAAGGCCTTTTCAGCGGCTGCTTTCTTAATCCGATGAATTTGCCTGGTAGAAACCTTCCTCATTCTGCCTTTATCTGCACAAACACATCTGTGCTCAGAATCGGCCACAAATCTCTTCACAGTACGATGATCACGCTTACGTTTTTGTGCAATATCTAATGTTTTCATCCCTTGTCCAAGGCATTGCACTATTTGTTGCTTTTCGGCAGCAGAGAGATCCTTTTTCTTTCCCATGTTGCTTGAAAACTGTGGCCTGCGTAATATTGTGGAACACCCAGTTTTCCTCCCAAACTAATTATCACAGATATCTGAGATTGATTTCAGTGATCCAAAGAACCCTGAGACACAATACCATCAATGGGTTTCATTGACAAAAAAAACAAAACACTGACACCTAAAACCAATTTGCATAATAATTTGGAACATGGTGTATATATACATGTTTGTGTTCAAAATAATAGCAGTGCAAGGATCATGCCATGGGAATGTTTCTCTTACTATGATGCCGGGCCTATTTGCCGCATACCAGGGATCATGGACCAGTTTTCATATATCAAAATACTTGAAGAGGTCATGTTGCCTTATGCTGAAGAGGAAATGCCCTTCAAATGGGTGTTTCAACAAGACAATGATCCTATATACACCAGTAAATGAGCAAAATCTTGGTTCCAGACTAACAAAATTGAGATTATGTAGTGGCCAGCCCAATCCCTTGGAACACTTGTGGGGAGACATCCAAAATGCCATTTCTGAGGCAAAGACAACAAATGCAAATAAATTGTAGGATGTAGTGAAAGCATCCTGGCCTGGAATAACAGTTGGCATGCGCCAGAAGATGGTTTACTCTAAGCAACATAGATGTGAAGCAATTCTAAAAACTGGGGTGGTACAACTAAATATTAGGTTATTGATTCACAGTATTGCTAAATCTTAAACTTTCTGACTTTTCAGCCAGAAATAAGATATCAGTAACTTAAATCCATGATCTTTTTGCTTTGTTTTCAGAGACATTTACTAGTGGTCCAAGCCATGCTGAATACCACAGAAGGGAACTTCCACCATCTAGTAGCTCTGTTGAATTGTCGCGGGCTCCATAAGGTAACCGAAGTTAAAAATACTTTTGGTGCATATACCAATCCAACTTGTCTGGGAAGTGCTCGTATGCTCTTTAACTTTCCATCCTCTGATTTTAAGTGGTTTGTTACTTTTCATCAGCATTCTGCCAGCATTATAAGAACTGGATCTTTCTTTCCCACACTTTCGAGCATGCAATGTTCCTGCCTTTGTCCAAATTAAGAGACCGCTTGTATGATATGTCTTTATGCAAAAACCTGCCTCTTCTGCAGGAAAACTAATCTACCTTAACTCCTCTGCTACTGAAAGCGGATTACACGTAAAGGAAACCTCTGAGGTCTTCAGACTTATCTAAACCGCCACTATAGTACAATGTCTGTTGATCAATGTGTTCAATTTAATTTCTTCATTTTGCACAAAAACACTACGGTCTTGAAAAAAAAATAATTTTAACTTGCTGCTCGGCACATGCTGATGAGGCAAGACTAGTCCACTAGGCATCACTAACTACAGACTAGTTTTAGAGTGGATATTCTAATCCCACCTTCCTGGGCATGAATGATAGACTCTATACAATCCCCATCATGGCTGGAAATCATGCATACGTGCTGGTGGTTCTGCCATGATGAGAATTGTATGGAGAATGCTAGTCACACCTAGGAAGGTGTAAATAGAGGATCCAAGACAGGACAATAATAGTAACTCCCTTCTGGACTAGTCATACAGATTATTATAGGGATAATGACTCTCCTCTGGGCTAGTCCTACAGACTACTCTAGAGATGGTGACTATCCTCTGGACTAGTCCTACAGACTACTCTAGAGATGGTGACTATCCTCTGGACTAGTCCTCCAGACTACTCTAGAGATAGTGACTCCCCTCTGGACTAGTCCTATAGACTACTCTACGGATAGTGACTCCTCACTGGATCACTCCTACAAACTACTATAGCGATAGTGACTCCCCTCTGGACTAGTTCTACAGACTACTCTAGAGATAGTGACTCCCCTCTGGACTAGTCCTACAGACTACTCTACGGATAGTGACTGCCCACTGGATTACTCCTACAAACTACTATAGGGATAGTGACTCCCCACTGGACTAACGTGGTATGGAGAAATGATACGGACTGTGTTACCCGGACCTGTGCTGCTTCACAAAGTAGACAGTCAAGAGATGTTCATCACAAGTGGCCTCTTTATTGAGTCGGGTCTGACTCAAATGCGCCGGAAAATAAAGAAGCCACTTGTGATGAACATCTCTTGACGTCTCCTTTGTGAAGCAGCACGGGTCCGGGTAACACAGTCCGTATAATTTCTCCATATCCCGTTTGCGTGGACCCTGCAGCAGCCATTTTTTACACGTATGCTGGTTGTGTGCGCGCAGCCCGACGACTTCCTGGACACCCGGCGCACAGCGCATGCGCGGCTCCATAGACGAGAACGGAGGCGCGCGTTCATGAGGGGAGGCAGCAGCAGGCGAGCACCATGACTGACAAGAGGAGGCGGGTCGGAGGAGTGCGAAACCCCGCCTCCCGGTCTTAGGTCTTCTTAAGAGTAAGCCTTTATATAAGTTCATATTTAATAGTATAAAGGGCATCAAAAGCTTATAGCCACCTTTCCTGAATGCAGCCTTAGTGCTGCAGAAGGTGGCTATTATAGCTTTTGATGTCCAGGGGGGGTGACAGGTTCGCTTTAAATGTGGCACGGGAGTTTCTCAACTTCCTTAGTGAAGTGCAAATTTGCATATATGCATATATCTGAGAGGAGGGAAGTGGCTTACAATCTCCTCACCTACTTCGCTCTCTCCATAAGGTTGAGAGCAAGTTCCCAGACCTTTTATTTTTTAGGAACAGACAAATGGAATAAATGTCCAAAACAGATCCCTTGCATAGCTGATGCAACCAGAAGAACAGGGGCCCCAATGACTAGTTGTATGTTTTAGAAAGGAAGTAAAAGCATGCAGAATTTTTATTTCATTTCTATAAACGGACACATTATGGAACTCTAGTTAATCATAGCTCACATAGGGTATCACCACCTGACCAATAATACCCACCAAGGACTTGGGGTACTCAGAACCGAGCCTGGAGTCCTTTGGGGAGGCACGGGGTCG
Source organism: Allobates femoralis (assembly GCA_033576535.1). Classification (NCBI taxonomy): domain Eukaryota; kingdom Metazoa; phylum Chordata; class Amphibia; order Anura; family Aromobatidae; genus Allobates; species Allobates femoralis. Next base: position 89,453,065 of record JARQOC010000009.1, read on the forward strand.
TGACCCGGTTCCGTGGCCCTGGTTATGTCAATAAATGGAAATTGTTTATGGGATTTCATTTGTGATGCCACCCGTGGGTTTTGGCAACTGTGGTGGATGGCCGACGGTGCATTTCAGATCCTCTGGGACTGTTGGTATTGCAGGTGAGATGGTGTAGCTCTCCACAGGTAGAGCTGTAGGCCCCTGGGCAGGGGTAAAGTTGGTGTAGGGGCAACGGTGAGGTAAATAATGTGAGGACACAGCAGGATGCAGTCTTTTAAGTTTACTCACAGTTGTTACATGACTCCATGTGCTCCCAGCCTCCAACAGGGTGCTGTGTCCACCAGGTAAGGGCTCCAGACAACTCTCGGATAATTCAAGAACTATCTACCAGGACCCCCTTCTGGTGTTCTGTTCTCGGTCATCTTCCTGCACTGGCCCTCACCCTTCTGCCCTTCGCCTCACACTCAGTGTCTCGAGCCGGTAGCCTAGGGTCCTGTCGTGCAACCTCGTCCTGGTCCTCGACCCTACGCGGCCACCTTTTCCATGAATAAGTGTGGAGTTGGGCCGTGCTACTTGAAGTCACCTTGGTCCCCAGTTTACTAGCTAAGTATTTCAGTTGCTTTACTAGTCTTGGCCCAGTCACCTCTGCGGCCTACTCCCTCCAGCCGACCCGGGTCTCTGTCAACTCAGATGCGGGTGCCACGGGTGGATTGCTCGCTTCCCGTGCCCTGGGACTCCTTCTGTTCCTCTAGAGTCCTACACTGGCTCCTCTGTTCTGGGATGAGCTCCAACCAGCTTCAGTCCCCAGGATGTCTCTCCCACATGTCCGTGCGTGTCCGTGTCGTCTCTCAAACTCTCTAACATTCTCTCTCTGCATCCTCTTACATCAGTCCGTCCAGTACATCCTCTTTCCTGCTAGCCACTTCCTGGTGCTCTCCTTTCCTACTTCCTCCACCCACACCCTCTACCTGTCTCCCCTTCCAGCCTGAGATCGGGCCCTCTCTGAACAGAGTTCGCCCGAACCCCAGGACATGAGTGTTGTGTAGTGCTGTATGGGGTGTGTGGGTGCCAGGTAGTGTCCTTTCCTTACCCGACAGTAGGTTACCACATGTCTGGCTGAGGTGCAGTACCTCTATGGCGACTGGACCCTCAGGGGCGCCACAATTATATTTATCAAAAAGTCCCCAGAGACCAAGAGGGTGTATAAAAGAAGATACAATCTTTATTAGGATACTTTACAAAAAGTTATCACAAACATCAGTACAAATAACAAAAGAAACACACAGAGAACATAATATGGCCTAGTGGCCCCCCCCCCCAAACCTGTGGATTATACTGCAAAGATTAAGGACAAAACCAGAGTGATTCCAGATACAAAATAGTAGATAAGTGGTCCTAGAAAACCAATCTAACCCAGATTACAATTCCAGAGTCTGGAGCACCCAGACTCAGGCAACTTCAATATTCAGTGAATAAGTTCCAAAAAGGCACCACTTTCCCCATATATAAGTGTTCGTGTCACCTGGTTAAAGAAAAGGAGAGGCAAGAAAAAAAGAGTTGAGAAAGATGTCAGAACGACAGATTGAAAGAAAAGAGGGAACTATAAGAAGGAGAAAACATCAGAAGAATTGGTTTTCCTTATACCATCAGGATGTGGGCAAGAAGCAATTCCTATACCTCCACATGTAACCAAATGTCTCCCCGCTACTCCCATTCTCCCCCCTCTGCCAAGCCCTTCACTGGCTCCCCACCTCTCAGAGATCCCGATTTAAAACCCTAACCATGACATACAAAGCCATCTATCACCTGTCCCCCCTATACATCTCCAACATAGTCTCCTGATACCTGCCTGCACGCAACTTGCGATCCTCCCATGAGCTCCTTCTCTACTCCCCCCTTATCTCCTCCTCTCACAACCACATACAAGACTTCTCCCATGCATCCACCCTAATATGGAACTCTCTCCACCAACACATCAGATACTCGCCTACCCTTGGTAACTTCAAAAGAAACCTGAAGACCCACCTCTTCCGACAAGCCTACAACTTACAAAGAGACCCGGTCACCGACTGTCCCACATCTCGCTTCCCCTCCTACTGTTCCCTCGCCCGACTCTCGCAGACCGTGCGCCCTTGTGGACAGGGTCCTCTCTCTCCTCCTCTATCTGTATGACTTGATTGTCCAATATACTGTACTTGTCCTCGTTCTCCCTTCTTCATATGTAAAGTGCCATGGAATCTAATGGCGCTATATAAATAAATAATAAATAATGAAAATGGTTCTTTAATAGAAAACAAACAATACAAATTGTTGTTTTTTTTGGATACAGATTGGGAAAGATAATAAATCACCCACAGCATATAGTCACATAAACAATCTCGCAGCAGGGATATCCTCAAGGGGTTCAAGGAGGAAACTGAACCTAAACAATATAAGAAAGGCCCCTGGATGCTCCTGGCATACATTTCTTAATGTGCTGTCACACATAACGATTGCTCCAACGATCCCAACAGCGATAACGACCTGCTGGGATCGCTGGAGCGTCGTTACCTGATCGCTGGGGAGCTGTCAAACAGGCAGATCTCCCCAGCGATCAGGCCATGGGAGCCACCTCCCACATCGCTCCCTGCTTAGCGCTGCCTTATAGGCAGCGCTAAGCAGGGAGAATGCTGGTAACTATGATAAACAGCGGTGTATCCAGGCAGCGCGCGCTGCCTGGATACCCGCTGTTTATCATAGTTACCAGCGTTCTCCCTGCTTAGAGCTGCCTGTAAGCAGGGAGAACGCTGGTAACTATCATAAACACCGGGTATCCAGGCATCGCGCCCTGCCTAGATACCCGCTGTTTATCATAGTTACCAGCGTTCTCCCTGCTTACAGGCAGTGCTAAGCAGGGAGGACGCTGGTAACCATGGTAAACGCCGGATATCTAGGCAGTGCGCGCTGCCTGGATACCCGGTGTTTACCATAGTAACCAGCCCTGTGAGGTCACAGATCGCTGGTTTCTCGCTGTCACACGCAGCGATGCGTGCTGACCAGCGGGAAACCAACGATCTAAAAATGACCCACAGCACTTTGCAGCGATCAGCGACCTCACAGCAGGGGCCTGATCGCTGCAAAGTGTCACACAGAACGATATCGCTGGAGAGATCGTTGTAACGTCACAGTTACAACGATCTCGCTAGCGAAATCGTTATGTGTGACTGGGGCTTTATATTGTTTAGGTTCAGTTTCCTCCTTGAACCCCTTTAGGATGTCCCTGCTGGGACATTGTTTATGTGACTATCTGCTGTGGGTGATCTATTACCTTTCACAATCTGTATCCTAAAAAAAATTAAAAAAAACAATATGTATTGTTGTATTCTATTAAAGAACCATTTGGTTACATGTGGAGGTATAGGAATTGCTTCTTGCCCACATCCTGATGGTATTAGGAAAACCAATTCTTCTGATGGTTTCTCCTTCTTATAGTTCCCTCTTTCTTTCAATCTGTCGTTCTGACATCTTTTCTCAACTCTTTTTTTCTTGCCTCTCCTTTTCTTTAACCAGGTGACACGAACACTTATATATGGGGAAAGTGGTGCCTTTTTGGAACTTATTCACTGAATATTGAAGTTGCCTGAGTCTGGGTGCTCCAGACTCTGGAATTGTAATCTGAGTTAGATTGGTTTTCTAGGACCATTTATCTACTATTTTGTATCTGGAATCACTCTGGTTTGTCCTTAATCTTTTCAGTATAATCCACAGGCTCGGGGGTGGGACCTAATGTCCTTAAATCTGCTAAAATGCATGTCATATAGTAAAAAGTGACAATTTGTTCTCTCTTCCTTCTCTGTTCTCTTTTCTCTCTTCTTTTTTTCTAACTCTTCTAGGGACCCTCCCTCCTTTTTCTTTTTCTCCCCTTTTTTTCTCTGATCTGTTTCTACTTGGTTGGGACATATTGATTGGTTGGGTAAATGTGAACCCCCCACTATTTTTGCTATCATGTTACAAACAACTTTAAAACCAGGAGGTGCCATATCAGGGTCTAAATCTGGGTTGAGTCACTCACCTTTGAATTCTATTGTTGCTAGTCCTGCCCCTATAGTGAGCCGTGGGGCACCGGTCTCTGTTGAACCCTTGAAGAATCCCACTAGGTCATATTATTTTCTCAGTGTGTTTCTTTTGTTCTTTGTACTGATGTTTGTGGATAAACTTGTTTGTAAAGTATCCTAATAAAGATTGTATCTTTTTTATCCACCCCTTTGGTCTCTTGGGACTTTTTGATAACCGTTATGGAACTCTGACCAATGGGCCTCCTTTTCTCTATTTGCATGAGTTTTGGATATGAGTTCCTCATGTCTGCTCCTATAAATGAATCAGACAAATGTAATGCCTATACGCGGGTGTGACCATTGCCTTACGAGGTTCACCACATTGCATTGCCTCTAGGACATCTTCAATAATGCAGTGCCAAACAAAGCACAATAATGTACTTGTGAAGCCTCTACACAGCCACATACATAAGAAGGTAGCCAAAGAAGGGAATTCACCAAAGGATTCCCTCCATATCATATGCAGGACAGGTGAGAAGTTCTCTAAAGTGTGAGTCCCCATCAAACATGCCCTCTATTAGTAGCTTTTCAGATTATTTAGGGTAGGAGGTTATGCAAATCTAAGCTCAAATTTACGTTTTCTAGTTTCAAGAGAGTACAAAACAGTAAAGCTGTATCCATTAATTAGTTCATGACTAGACTCCATGTCTCGATATGATGACCCCACTGGTTGTGTGGTTGGTTTCCCTCTCTGTTGGACCACAGCCTGCTTGGTCTTTTTCCACTTACTGATAGTTCTCTTGTCTTTCCTTTATCTTGATTTTTCTGTTTTATTTCTTTTCTTTTCAAAATTCTTTTTATTATTTTTGCAAGGAAAACAATAGCATCTATACAAGATAAATAGTACAAGATAAACAAGATAAACAGTACAATATGAACAGAGTGATAGAGTTCAATTTCAATTTCAAGAGAATACAAGTTACGATGTATTTACTATAATCAGTATTATAACTAGCCAAACGTGTATCAGAAAGACCATTATGGCTATATATGTTGATATAGTATTAGGGAGAAGTAGTTTATCAGCCAATGTGTCTTGAGAGCGTTCGAACATAGGGTATTGTTTGCTTTGTCAAGAAGTGCATATCTTTACATCGTAGCTACTCCATTCATAGAGTTCTATCAGACCTAGCATAAAATATTAACATTTAAAAGGAAGCTAATTTATGTAAGTAAAACAGGTCTGAAAAAGAGCAGAGAGAAAGAATAGATAGTGGGGTAAGAGGTGGAAGGGGAAAGAGGGGAGGGGTGTAACAGGCACTGTTATTTGATATAGTAAAGATGTTTAAGTAATTCTCTATTTTACCTTATTAATATAAGACAGCCATGGTCGCCAGGTAAGTAGGTTAGTTGATGTGGTATTATTCACTGATGCCACTATCTCTGCCACGTGATATAAAGAATGGATTCTCTCTTTCAGCTGGGACAACGTGGGAATGTCATGGGTTTTCCAATATAAAGGTATTAATAGCTTTGCTGCACTTAGTATATGTTGTGCTAGGGCTGAGGATATTTTGTGGCTGGGCCATATCGGGAATTGTAGCAAAGCCTCTTCTGGTCTTAGTTGAGTCGGTCTACTAGTTATTGCCTCAATGAGATTTTCCACTCGCTTCCAAAACCTCATTAGTGTCGGGCAGCTCCACCACATATGTAAGTAAGTGGCTTCTGAAGCTCCGCACCTCCAGCATTCAGAAGGGTATTTAGTGTCCCACATCCGGATTTGGTCTGGGGTATGATACCATCTAGTGATTACCTTATATGAGGATTCCTGAGCTCTCACACACTGAGTTGGACCATGTGAGTGGCTATAAATGTGGCGAATCTGTGAGAGCGTAAATTTATAACCCAGGTCTCTTTCCCAGTGTGCTATATATGCTCTCTTGGGGTTGGTTTCGGTAATCAATAATGATTGGTAGATTTTGGAGAATATTTGTTTCGGTTTTGCCACTGCAGCACAGAGCTTCTCGAACTCAGTCAATCCTCTGGTAAGATCTGATGTCTTCAGAAGCGGGTGGAGAATATGTCTAAGTGCGTTGTATTGTAGGAAGTTCAAGTTAGATAGTCCAGGTACTGTTTGTAAGTCAGTGAGGGCCCTAATGACTCCATCATGGTGTAATTGGTCTACTGGGCATGTATACCGTCTTTCATGTGTTTTCGTGCACGTATCTTGTATTGTCTCTTGGTGTGCGAGTAAATCGCAAATATTGGCTCATGGGGTTAGTGGTGGCATCAAGGTTTTCCCTACTTGTCTCCATATCTTTAGTGTGGACTTGGTGAAAGGATTTAGTAAGGTTACATTTTGTTTCATATTGGAGGGTACGAGGAAGAGTGACCTGAGACTATATGGTGCCATGGCGTTTTCAACTTTCAGCCATTGTTTATCTCCATTTCCTCTTATTATGTCTATTGTTCTAGAGAGTTGTGCTGCTCTATAATATAATTTAATATCCGGGGCCCCCATGCCACCAAGATGTCTTGGGAGTGATAACGTACGGTGCGATATACGTGGTTTTCTGCTTTTCCATATGTATCTAGTAAAAAGTGCATTCACTTTGGTAAGATAGCTAGTCGGGATTACTATTGGCAACATTTGGAAGAGATACCGTATATACTCGTGTATAAGCCGACCCGTGTATAAGCCGACCCCCCTACTTTTGCCCCCAAAACCTGGGAAAATCTATTGACTCGCGTGTAAGCCGAGGGTGGACTCCAGCACAGGTATACAACCCCCAGCAGTGAGGTATACAGCAGCCTCCCCAGTGGTAGTATACAGCAGCCTCCCCAGTGGTAGTATACAGCAGCAGCCCCAGTGGTAGTATACAGCAGCCCCAGAGGTATATGCAGCCCCAGAGGTATATGCAGCCCCAGAGGTGTATACAGCAGCCCCAATATACAGCAGCCCCAGTGGTATTGCAGCCCCAGTGGTATTGCAGCCCCTATATACAGCAGCCCCAGTGGTATTGCAGCCCCTATATACAGCAGCCCCAGTGGTATTGCAGCCCCTATATACAGCAGCCCCAGTGGTATTGCAGCCCCAGTAATGCAGGGCCCCTATATACAGCAACCCCAGTGGTATTGCAGCCCCTATATACAGCAGCCCCAGTGGTATTGCAGCCCCAGTGGTATTGCAGCCCCTATATACAGCAGCCCCAGTGGTATTGCAGCCCCAGTGGTGTATACAGCAGCCCTATATACAGCAGCCCCAGTGGTATTGCAGCCCCAGTGGTACTGCAGCCCCTATATACAGCAGCCCCAGTGGTATTGCAGCCCCAGTGGTATTGCAGCCCCTATATACAGCAGCCCCAGTGGTATTGCAGCCCCAGTGGTATTGCAGCCCCTATATACAGCAGCCCCAGTGGTATTGCAGCCCCTATATACAGCAGCCCCAGTGGTATTGCAGCCCCAGTAATGCAGGGCCCCTATATACAGCAGCCCCAGTGGTATTGCAGCCCCAGTGGTATTGCAGCCCCTATATACAGCAGCCCCAGTGGTATTGCAGCCCCAGTAATGCAGGGCCCCTATATACAGCAGTCCCAGTGGTAGTATACAGGCAGCCTCAGTAATGCAGGGCCCCCCCCTCATGCTCCGGTCTCCTGTAAAGCAAGTTATACTTATCAGTGCCCGCTGCCGTCCGCGCCCGCCGCTGCCGACATCCCGATCCTCCGTCTTCATGCATCTTCTTCCTGTTTCCTGTGCGCGTCGCCGGTAATGACGTCACTGCCTGCGACGCGCACAGAGCAGGAAGAAGATGAATGAAGATGGAGGATCGCATGTCGGCAGCGGCGGGCGCGGACGGCAGCGGGCACTGATAAGTATAACTTGCTTTACAGGTGACCGGAGCATGAGGGGGGGGGGCCCTGCATTACTGGGGATGCGGGGGCTGCTGTATACCGCTGTATACAGCAGCCCCCGCACTGACTCGCGTAAAAGCCGAGGGGGGTACTTTTCAGCCCAATTTTTGGGCTGAAAAACTCGGCTTATACGCGAGTATATACGGTAGTTGAATTTAGGTAGTATCAAACTTTTTAGCATATTCTTTCTCCCCATCCAAGAGAGATATGAGTCTCTCCAATTTTGTATTAGTGTTGTCGTAGAAGCAAGGAGGGGAAGAACATTTAATGCAAATAAGTCACGGTGATTCCCACTTATTTTCACACCCAGGTAGGTGATATATTGTTTGGGCCAAGAGAGGGGGTATAGGGTTTTTAATTTTTGGAGGATTAGTGGTTTGATCTGTATCCCTAAAGCTTCAGATTTGGAGATATTTATTTTAAAATTGGACAGGCTGCCATATTGGTCCATAAGTTCCATGAGAGCAGGGAGTCCCTTCTCGGGGTTTGTAAGGAATATTAATAGGTCATCAGCAAATGCTGCAGTTTTAAATTGCTCTCTATCGCAATGCCCTCTATGTTACAATTATGTTAAATCGCCATTAGGAGAGGCTCCATTGCCAACACGAATAATAGCGGAGACAACGGGCAGCCTTGTCTGGTTCCGTTACCTATAGTAAATGGTGACGTTATAGAATCATTAATCTTTATTCGTGCTGTGGGATGTCGATACATTGCCATGATAGATACGATTAAGGCTGTGGGGAATTTGAATCTCAGTAGGACCTCTTTTAAGAAGGTCCAGTCCACTCTGTCAAACGCCTTTTCTGCATCAGTTCCTAGAAGGACCAGTGGGAGATTGCGCATTTTCGCATATTGTATTAAATGTAAGACTTTATATGCGTTATCTTTCCCCTCCCTGCCCCTAACAAAGCCTGTTTGATTTGTTGATATCAAATGTGGTAGAAGTGTCGCCAACCTGTGAGCAATCATTCCAGCCAATAGTTTTAAGTCTACATTCAATAAGGATATGGGCCTGTAATTGCTACACAGAGTTGGGTCCTTTCCCTCTTTTTGGATTAGCGAAATCTTAGCTTCAAGCATCTGGCTAGGTAGCGGTTGGCCTGCAAGTGTTGCGTTGCATAGTGCCAGGAGGTGTGGAAGGAGCAGAGAGGGAAAAGTTTTATAGTACAAAGCAGAAAACCCATCAGGACCAGGTGCTTTGCCCTTAGGACAGCGTGACAGAGTGGACTGGAGCTCCTGGAGTGTGAAAGGTTGTAGCAGTGTGCGTTGATTTGTTTCCGAGAGGGTCGGGAGTTGCAGGACCTTCAAAAAGTCCTCCGCTTTCCGGCTCCTCTGGCAAATAGTTTCATCAGAATCATTGGGACGTAAATTGTATAATCGTGTATAGTAGTCAAGGAAAGCCTGCTCAATGTGCTCCTGGTCTTGTGATTCTACCCCTCTTTCATTTTTGAGCGAATATATTTGCGTGCGCATTTGTCGTTTACGAAGGTAAGATAGCATGAATTTAGAGGCTTTATCGCCATGTGCATACATTTTATTTTTCCATTTTCTATATTGTTTTGCTGATGCTGTGTTAATTACATTTTTCAATTGCATTCGTTTAGACGTTAGCAGAGATATTATGTCTGGATCCTGGTGTTTTTTGTGTTGAAGTTCCAAGTCTGCAATCTCATCATATAGTTGTTGGGTTTCTGAGTGTCGTCTCTTATTGAGATAAGACGCAACCGAGATTAATTCCCCTCGTATTACAGACTTGTGTGCTTCCCACAAAGATTGTATGGGCATATCAGCTGTTTGATTTTCTTTAAAGTATTGTTGGAGTTTCTCTGTAAGGCGTTTTTTCAGATCAGGGGAGTCTAGTATTGTTTCGTTTATTTGCCAAGATTTGTGTGTTGAGTGGCGTTTAAGGGTAGATATCGACGTTAAAACCGCCGAATGATCTGAGAAGATACTAGCTTTAATCACGGATGATTGTATGTCGGGTAACGTTCTCCTTGACACTAGTATATAGTCCAATCTATGGTAAGACTTATGTGGGTTGGAGTAATACGTGTAATCCCGTGTTGACGGATTCATGTATCGCCAGGAATCCACTAATTGCATGGATTGTAAGCATGCACGTATTCTGGATAAGTCTTTACCCGAGATGGAGCTCTTTTGTTTGGTGGTGTCTAGTGAAGGCTCTAATGCAATATTCAAGTCGCCACCTATGATTACTTGACCTTCTCTGAATCTTTCTACTTTTTTCATTGTGGCTAAAATCCATGTCAGTGTTTTTTTGTTCGGAGCATAGAGGCTACCCAGTGTTATTAGTGTGCCCTGTAGAAGGCCCTTAATCAGGATGTATCTGCCTTGTGGGTCTATCAAAGACTCTCTTAATTGGAATTGTATGTTTTTCCTGAACGCTATTGAAGCCCCTTTTGCTCCAGTTTGGGGTGATGTAGCATGGTACCATCTATCGAATACTGATTTCTCAAAGTTTGGGATTTTGTTTGGTTTAAAGTGGGTTTCTTGGGCAAATAGTACATCAGTCCCTTGTTTCTTAAGAGCATGAAGTGTTGGGTGTCTGGTGCCAGGTGAGTTAAGTCCGTGTGCATTGAGAGATGTAAAAGTTAATACTTTACCATCAGCCATGGTCTTTAAGGTTATTCGCTCGTTGGTTAGTGCCTTGAGAGAAGCATCGATCGTGCCTGGTGAGGAGAGGAGAGGTAGGGTCGAAGGGAGGGGGGGAGGACGGGGAGGAAGACAGTGGTGTGTTAAAGAAAAAAAGAAAGATAAAGTGAACATTAATAATTAAAAAAACAATCGTTTTCTTGGGTTAACGTTTCCCGTTAACATGGACGTCTGAGTCTTGATTCGCCAGTCCAGAGGGGGCGGTCCCTCAATTGTTATCTAGATACCATAACCGTACACAAATATAGAACATCAACTATCTTATTCTGTGTTTTCTAATATTAACATCTCAGGCTCAGCAGGCTTAGCGGGTTCAATATCGGTATAAGAGCTGTTTGCATCACATTCAAATAGATTAGGATGAGTGTATAGTAGGATGTAAGGAAATGGGGAGTTGAGGGAAAGGTATGTGGACAGGTAGGGCTCAAGTGGAGAATAGGTAGAGGCGGATGAAGTGGTATTAGCTTGGATTTTGGTAATAGGGGAATAGGGGTAAGAAGGAAAAGAAGGGATGTAGAGGTGTTAGATGTATTGAACAAGTAGAATCTTTACCAAATAATCTCCGATCAGTTATCCGAGTTATTAGTCTAGTATTGCCTGCTAGAGCCTGTTTTTGTGATATTTATATGCATAAACAACATGTAAAAGATTAACGTTTAAGTATATACTTATGATCGCACTAAGAAGGTGTGATCAAGATCATTGAATACATTTGTTCAGGAGAAGCTATATTCCACGGACAAATGTGAGGGCATTCCATAAGCAGTTATGGAAAGAGGAAAAGAAAAATAAGAGGAGAAAAAAAAAAGAGTAAACTAAATTTTCTCAGGTGGCGTCGTCTGGGCCTTTCGGCGCTGGAGACTTCGCTGTTCTCTTTTTGGAACGTTGGGATTTCGGAGTCATCACTTGTTGCCAGGGCGGCGGAGTTGGAAACGCCTGTAGTAGCGATGCAGCATGAAATGTCTCTAAGTCCGGGTAGGTTTCTAGGACGATTTCTAGAGAGGCGCATGCTGCTTTTATGTCGGCCGAAGATCTGGCTATAATAGGTCTCTCTCCGGCAGTGATGTGAATGCCGAATGGGAAGAGCCAACGAAACCTGTGGCCTTTAGCTAGGACTGCTTCTGTGAAAGGCTTCAGGAGGCGTCGTTTTCTCAGGGTTATTGCCGATAGATCTTGGAATAAAAGGATTTTGGAGTCTGCATAGGTAAGATCTCCAGCCTCTCTAGCTCTGCGCATCACTAGATCCTTCTTTCGGTAGTCTAGGAATCTACATAGGACATCTCGAGGGGTGTCCCCAGGTGCTGGCTTGGGGCGGAGCGTACGATGTACTCGGACCAGTTCAATGTCTTGTGGGTCCTCCTCTTTCAATACTGATTTAAATATTTCTAGTGTAGCTTTGCCTAAAGCTTCGAATGCCACTGTTTCAGGGAGGCCTTTAATTCGGATGTTGTTGCGGCGCTCCCTGTTCTCGTGATCTTCGAGTGTGGAATGAACCTGGTGAAGTTGCTGTTCGTGAGTCGCCAGGCAATCTAGTATGGAGTTGGTATGTTGGATTAGTGGTCTCTGAGTGTTTTCCAGGGATTCAATCCTGTAGCCTTGGAGGGCTAGATCTTGTTTAATATCTGCTAAGTCTCGCCCTATAGGTTCCAGAGCTTTAGTTAGTATTCTTTTCAAAAATGACCTAGAGACCGGACTTCTGGTTCCGGCCTCTGATGGAGTAGTCACGGGACAGAGGAGCTCTGGGACCCACGACCGGCATAAAGCGCATTAAAAGCCGTTGCGGACCCGAAGTTGGCACAGAAGGACACCGGAGGGAGCGGGGCAGACGAGACGCCAATAAGGTCGGGCATACAGACACAGCGAGCACGGAGGAGCGGAGTCGGGACTCAGCAGCCGGAAGACGCGCGGGCAGAGCGCTGACACGTGCAAGGTGCTGGGGAGACTGCCGCAGAAAGTAGGGGCACAGCCTGAAGCCTGGAGAGGGGGGACAAGAGAGAGAGGCACCGAATAGAGGCTGGAGACAGGAGACCCCGGATGTACCGGTGGCTCCGCAGCACGAGTCGGGAGACCCCAGCTTTAATTAATAAAGGTAGTCTGGCCCAAACACCTATAATGGCGGGAAACGCGGGAGGAAATAGAAGGAAAGATAAGCAACAGCAGTTGCAGCAAACTAACACAAAGCATCAAGCAAAGGCTTATAGGGAGGAGGAGAGGAGGGATAAAGACTGGAGCAATGATGATAATACGAGAGAGGAGGAGGAGGACATGGCATGTAATACAGCAGGATGCATGGATGGAGGTGATATAGACCATGAGGAATCACACAATTATACTGCAATGATTAAAGCACTGAAAGCTCATCTGACGGACAGTTTACAAGCCACAGTGAGAACAGCTATAAAAGACTCAGTGGCAGAGCTCCATACGATTGTAGCCCAACATGATACCAGGCTGCAGGAAGCGGAGCAGCGTCTGTCAGATGCGGAGGATAAGATATTGCGGCTGGAAAGAGACATGATGATGGTTCTCAAAAAATCTCAGTGGGCGGAAGAGAAGCTAGATGACCTAGAGAACAGGTCCCGCCGTAATAATCTCCGTGTGGTTGGTCTGCCAGAAAGTGTCGCAACGTCCCAACTAGATGCAATCTTTGAGAAAGAAATTCCAGAAGCCATGGGACTCAAAATGTCATGTAAGGTGGAGAGAGCTCACCGGCTGGGGGCCATGCCTCAAATTACTAGAGGAAACCAGGACAAGGGTCCAAGACAGGCGATAGCCAGATATCTGGACTATAAGGAGAAAGAGAAACTGTTACAGACCTTTAAACGCAGATGACAACCGTTGTTGGTGAGGGGCCACAAGGTGATATTATTCAATGACTATTCGGCGATAGTAGCGAAAAAACGGAAAAATTTCAATGAAGTTTGTAACATTTTATTCCAGAGACGAATACCATTTCAGCTTTTCTATCCGGCGATACTGAAAGTTTCTGTGGGAGATGGACTCACAAAATTCTTCTATGAGGCAGCCGAGGCTTTACGGTACTTCACGTCGAGTTCTAGAACATCACCAGCCAGGAAGGAGGACGGCGAAAAAAGCACGGAAGAAAGAGACATTGGGGATAACGGGGACATGGAGAAGCGGCCGCAGAAACCCATGTCACCCCCTACACGTCGGGATCAGAGAGAATCATCTCCAACGGATCAGAGAGTCGAGAGAGGAGGAAGCATGCTGAGAGGGAGTCCAGGGAGAGCTCCATCCGGAAATGGGAAGTGACTGGTTAGTGGTATGGAGACACCCTGAACTTGAATTTTGAAGCGAGAGAGGAAGGTGTGGGGGGAGTGGTGAGGCCGAGGTGGTCAGGGCAGTGGCGAGACTGAGGAAAAGTCACATAAATGAGACATTTTTCTTTTTTTTTTTTATCTTCTCCCTCTCTTCTTTTGGAAGAGGGGAAATGTCCTAAAGTGCTGCTGGGGAGACACCTCGAGAAGGGCGATCCCTCTGTTCTTTTTCTTTTTCTTTTTCTTTTTCCCTTTTTCTCTTTTGTCTCTTGCACCCAGGTCCGAGACTGTTGGATCTATTCACTCAGGAGGCATATTATAATACTTGTTGATGTTATAATACTAATATGTCAATTGGGGGAGGGGAAGAAAGGGGCCTTCTCCTTTTTTGTCTTCCTATCCTTATCCTTTTATGGAAGGAAGGTAAAATATATTGTAGGAGATGTTCCATCGGGGTGGGAAGGGGAGTATAGCGGAAATGAAGAATGTGTTAAGTTATAGCTGCATTATCATTTGTTTAGAAAGTCGCCAGGGGTAAATGGTTCATTTAAACGGTTGTGGGGGGGAGCGGGGAGAGGGAAATAGGCCTATGATTCTCATCAGAATGAAGGGAGTCTATGAAAACCGTAGGGAAGGGGGGAGTGATGGGAGTGGGGGGATCTATGCAGGAGAGGAAACATTGCTTCAATGTTGGTACAGCATATGGTCAAAACAAGGGGGGAGGTGGGTCAAATGGAGGGGTTATGTTCTACACGAAAAGTTGATAGTTGTTAAGTTGTTAAGGGACACTATTGGGGGGCACGAGGGAGGAGAGGGAGGGAATCTAGAAGACCAGAGTCGACTAATGACTTCCGTACATCCAAAGAGACACAATCCCAATATGACATGAAGAAGCCACAAAGATTTGAAAATGGTTAAATTGATATCGTGGAATATTAAGGGCCTAAGGTCCCCGGGAAAGAGATCGATGGTTCTGAAACACCTAAAAAAATTGGGGGGTGACGTTGTTTTATTGCAGGAGACACACCTGCGGCAAGATGAACTGTTTAGAATGCATAGAATGTGGGTGGGGGCGGTGTACGGGTCAGGGGCGATTGGAAAAAGGGCAGGAGTCATGATCCTGTTACACAGGTCGTTCTCACACAAGGTGATCTCAGAGGAACATGACAAGGAAGGTTGGCATGTGACATTGACAATTGAAGCGGGGGGAGAGATTTTTCATATACACAACGTATATGCTCCAAATGAGGAACAACAGAAGTTCTTTGACTCCTTACAGGACACGTTGTTACAGTCAAACCAGCATAACATGATTGTGGGGGGGGACTTCAACACGGTTATGACAGCAGGAGAAGACAGACAACTGGGGGGGGTCATCTAGACAAAAGAAGAACGCACAAACAAAATCAATGCTGCAGACTTTAACGGAAGAGGTGGGGATACTGGACATTTGGAGGTTACGCAACCCAGAAGGGAGGGAATATAGTCATTTCTCACATCCTCACTCTACATGGTCTAGGATTGACATGTTCATGCTGACTGGCCAACTGACGCACAGGGTAAGAGAAGCGGATATACTGCCGATGGTGATATCGGACCATAGCCCGATATCTTTAATGGTAGATGACAGACATCCCAGGGAACCGGATTATGTGTGGAGATATCCTTCATACTTAAATAAAGATGAACACTTCCAATCGTTGCTAAAAGAATGGTGGGTGGACTTTTTAGAGACGAATAATGGACATGTGGAAGATTCACAACTATTCTGGGAAACAGCTAAGGTAGTGCTAAGGGGAAAATAATGGCGTACACGGTGACTAAAAAAAGACAGGTACAGCGGAGATTCCAGGAACTAAGCGGGGAGGTTAGGAAAACATATGTGGATTTTAAAGATAACCCAACACAGCATAACAAAGACACATGGTTAAACCAGAAGACTCAATTTGAGGAATGGGCACAATTGAAAGAGGATATGTCAAGAGCCGAATGGGAGGCGAAAATGTACAGGTATGGGGACAAGGCGGGAAAATATTAGCGAACCTGGCTAGAAAGAAAGGGATGATGACATCAATAGTGACAATGAAGAGACCGGAAGGAGGGCACACGACAAACCCTGTGGAAATCATTAAAATATTGGGGGATACTACGCAGAACTCTACGGACGGCCTAAGGAAGATGACGGGGGAGGGAGGGAGTGGCTCAATTCAGTGGAAATGCCGAGGATTTCTGAGGAGGGTCTGCAGCGGTTAAACGCGGACATAGAGGTGACGGAGATCCTAGAGGCCATACAGAATCTGAATCCAGACAAGGCTCCGGGTCCGGATGGATTCAGTGGGGGATTCTACAAGTCCTTAAAAGAACAAGTGGCACCACATCTAAAGACATTGTATAAATCCTTTCTGGGAGGTGGAGATATTCCGCAACAGATGAATATTGCCCATATTAAATTGCTCCCCAAATCGGACAAATCGACAGATGACCCGGGAGGGTATCGTCCGATATCATTGATAAATTTAGACCTAAAGTTGTTGTCTAAAATCATGGCCAACAGACTGGCGGAGATGTTACCCTCTTTGATTGAAAGACAACAGGCAGGTTTTATAAAGGGGAGGTCCGCGGTGGGAAATGTGCGGAAGGCCTTACTGGTAATAGATGTGCTGAGAGGAAGGGGAGGAGGAGAGAAGGGAGATCCAGCCATGGTCACACTAGACGCTGAAAAGGCATTTGATAATGTCAGGTGGCCATGGTTGGATCTAGTGTTGGACAATATAGGATTGCAGGGGCCCTTCAGGACGTTTTTGAAAAGTTTATATCGAAATCCCAAGGCAAGGATTAGTGTTCCTGGGTTCCTTTCTCACACATTTAACTTAGGTAGAGGAACTAGGCAGGGGTGTCCTTTATCACCTTTGCTTTTTGACTTGGCAATTGAACCTTTGTCTAGGTTATTACTTAAGGGGGAATATTTGAAGGAATCCAAATGGGGGAGGGAGAACAAAAGATCAATCTCTTTGCGGACGATGTAGTCCTATATCTAGCTGATCCTCATAGGGATTTAAAAAAAGTAATGGACAAATTGGGGAATTTGGTGTCTTCTCGGGATTCAAACTAAATAGGGCTAAATGTAACATCTTGTTTCTGAGGGGGAATTCTGGGAGATCGGGGGGAAAACGAGTTGGAGGCACAGATGTGTGGAATACCCATAGCTAGACGAGCCATAAAATACCTGGGGATACACATAGCAAAAACTATAGATGAGATCTATCACATGAACTATGACCCACTAATTAATAAAATTCAGAAGGAATTGGAAAGATGGGGTAATCTGCCATTAACACTGTTGGGGAGATGTCACCTGATCAAAATGGTGAGTTTTCCTAAACTACTTTACCCGCTGCAGACCTTACTACTATTGTTACGCCATAAAGACGTGGACAGGATAAACAGAATGTTCTCGGCATTCATCTGGAGGAAAAGGAGAGCACGGATCAGGTTGAAGACACTAATGACTGCAAAGGAGGAGGGAGGTTTGGGATTTCCGAATGTTCGGGGTTATAATATTGCCTGCATAACACGACATATACTAGACTGGATGAGGGGGACGAGTAAATTCTCGGATTACAAGTGGAAACAAACATATGTAGGCCCTGGAGTTTAGTTTCCTTGCTCCATACTTCGGGGATGGGGATGCCACAGCACATAAAAAATACAGCGGTGTTCCGAGATACCATAGCCACATGGAAGGCAGTAAGAAAAAAGATGCGGTTACCATGGAAAATATCAAAATATTTGGATCTGTGGACGTACCCAGAATTTCCCCAGGGAGGGAGCAACAAACTTTACGCGGCTTGGAGGGAGGGAGGAATTAGGACAGTTGGAGACTTATTGCATACGGAGGAGACCAGGTGGCTTAGAGGGGAGGAAATCATGGAGAAATATGGATTGCCGAGATCCCAGTGGCTCCAGTACCTACAGGTTAGACATCATGTTATGCAATCCCTACATGGAGTGGAGGCGGAGTATGTTAATAATGCATGGGATGAGCTGATGGCCCTGGGAGAAAATGTGATCTCGGTATCCACAATATATGCAAGTATACGAGGGGTGATGCTTCCTCCGGGACCGGAAAAATTATTTGGGGGATGGAGAGACAATTACAAGACGAAGGCATCGGAGACACAATTAGGAAAGGTTGGCGTGAATTGCGGAAGTATGTAATAAATGAAAGGGGGAGGGACGTGTATTTTAGAATCATGCACAGGGGTATATTGGGTTTCAATTTAAATCCCATGGCAACGTACCCAGACAGGACCCCTCAGTGTCCAAAGTGTGAACTTAAAGGAACAGATATGTACCATGGCTTGTGGGATTGCAAGGAGTCGCGAAAATTATGGGAGAGGGTGAAGGAATTAGTGAGGGAAATGGTAGGAGTGACTATACCAATAACACCAGCTACATGGCTCTTTCATGACTTGGAAGGAACGGGGTTGGGGAAGGAGGGAACTCCCATCTTTATATAACGGCCCTAATAACCAAGCAGGGGATACTAAAGCACTGGATAAATAAAGGGCAATTGTCAATGAAGGAGGTGGTACAGAGACTGTCTCATGCAATGAGGTTGGAACAAATAATGGCAGAAGGGGCAAAGGAGAGGGAGACAGAGAAATTTTTCAAGAGATGGCGCAAATTTATCATCACACAACTGCCTAGTGAGGATATCAAAAGAGTGGTGAAACCGTTTCGTAATACATCTTGGTATTGCTTGGAAGAGCTGGGGGAACGCTTGGGATATTGAAACTCAAAGATTGAATGAGCATACCTGTGCAGAAAGGGGAGGGGGAGATCGGAGATCAAATGTTATAATGGGGAAAAGACTGGCTGTTAGCTCGGAAGGGAAGTCTCGGAGGTAACAGGTATGGGGAAGGTAAGGCGAATCGACGAAATAATATATAAACACATATCACAATGAGGTCATGGAAAATACAAGACTTTGAACGGTTCTTTTGGTCTTTCGGGGAGGGCGGGGGGGGGGGGACAGGGGGTTGGGAATAATTACACTGTAATGTTTATAATTTAAGAAGAATTGGAATTGTGAATTGTAAACTGGATACTAATCTGGAAATGGTTGATTCTATCTTGATGTATGTTGAAAAAAACTTGAATAAAAATTATTTTGAAAAAAAAAAAATGACCTAGAGACCACAGAGTCTTTTGTTTTGGTGCTTGTGTCAGATTCGTACTCCATATCTGAATCGATGGCATTTGAGAGTGCGGAATGTTTGCTTATTTTCTGGGTGTCCGAAGATTCACTTTATTTGCGTAAAAATTGATCAACATCTGCCTGTGTGACCGTTTTAGATGTTTTAGGTATAGTTTTAGGGGTTTTTGTAGTTGTCTTCCCCCTGTTGTGGTTAGGTATTGTGTACGTTGTTAAGCCTTGTGTCTGTCGAGCTCCACGCCCCCTAGTGGCTGTCTAGCAGGTCAGCATGCTAGTGTGTGGAGTAGGGATAAAAGTGTTAACCCAAGACAAGAGTTTCTTTGGAGATCCTACTGGAGTTTAGGTGGACCACTCCAGATATAGGAGAATATGGCTGGATTAGGATTATGCCCACAGTGTGGAAACGTTGAGGATCTTGATTATTTCAGAGATTTATTCCCACCCTCTTATAAGTTGTCTTTGCAGCCGGGGGGGTTAGTTTTCAGCTTGTGGTTTGTGTGGGTGCTCCTTATGTATAGTCTTGGGGTCTTAATTGATCTCCCACAGGGGCATGGGTGTCTCTGTTGCGGTGTTGGTGTTCCCAGGTTGGGGCACCAGACAGTCACCCTGCACACCTATGCAGTGACCGCGTTCACCCCCAAGTCTGTGTTGCTGGTTTCACAGTGTGTGTGGAGCTCCACACCTGCCTGTAATGGCTGCCAGGCTCAAGATGGGGGGGTCACCCTCTCTTCCCTCACGGACTTGTGGGTAGTAACCGCGGTTGTCAATTCCCGCCGGACGGGACCTCACAGCTCTCTGTGCCCGTCTGCTTAGCCCGTCTCCCCGGAGCCCCGGTGTCACCTGGTATCAGCGGCGGGGGATCTAGCAGCAGCGGTCCTCCGGCTCTTCCGGCGTCTCTTCCAGCCCGCACGTGTCTCTCCGCTTCTCCGCTCTCCTCCTCGCGGTGAGAAGCGCAGCCTCTTCAGCCGCGCCGGGCAGGCAGCTCGAGTATCAGGGAACCGATGGCAGGCATCCACTTAAAGGAGGCTGGTAAGCTGGGGACATCTAGGGCCTCGTGCCTCAGGTCATGGGGGTCTGGTGTGTCCCGTCTGTGGGTGAGCGACTATGTCCCTCCGGGGCTCAATTTCCTCCGTTTTCGTTCCTCAGCCGGGTCTGCTGTGCTGGGGTGGTGTTTTTGGGCAGATTCCCGGTGTCTCCTGTGTAGGATGCCGCGGATCCTATTATTTTCAGCTGGAGCTGTGTGTCACACAGCCTCCTAGGTCCGCGGCCATCTTGGATCCTCAGCCCCCACCCTTCTGATTTATTTCTATTCAAGTGTTTTCACCTCCTCGTTTTGTTGGTCCTATCTCATTTTGGGAAGGCCTATTTAATATCGGCCTGCACGTCTTCTTTGCAAGCTATATACCAAGGTGGATGGATGTTTGGAACTCGAGCTCTTAAATTAAAGACGTATCTTGCTAAAATATCTCTATTGTTTTTCCCTGCGGTTTATTTGTGAGTTTCTCTTACCAGCAATGTTCCCATTCTATTATGTATAAAGTTTGTGGGTTTCCATGTATACTATTATTCTTTTGGGTTATTTTAATTTTCCTCCATCTTCCCTGTATGACTGGGTGAACATGTTCTAAGCCCTGTGTCTCAACCTCTTTGTGCACACTTCCTTTCTGGTTATTGTTGTTTTATGTTAGACTTGGCTTGTAGTTTAGGGAGTAATTAAAGACACACAAGTTCAGCTGACATTGAGTGGGGGTGTCATTGCGTAGTCTTACAATGCCCACCTCTGCGGTTACACCGGAACAAATCAGGATCAGATTTAGGGCTTCTCCTAGTGTGAACAAGTTTACCATCTTTCATGATTTGTCCATCCCCTTGTGAGTGGTAGAGCTCAGTCATAATACATACCTCTTAACAGGTACTCGGTACAGAGTCTTGGTTTAATTATTGTCAAGCTGACTTCATTAATTGACATGGAGATGGAAATTGGCACATGTGCAGAGTGTTTGCCCACACCGATAAGTTTTGTTCTGCGCATGCGCCAGTCTTGTTTTTGCCTTACAAGAATAAACACTCCCGCAAGTATCATTTTATGTAGGGCGCCATTCAGATGAATAAATTGAGTGGAGGAACCTTAGTGAAGATTTCCAAAGACACTTAAGGTACCGTCACACGCAGCGATATGGCTTCCATATCGCTGGCGATTTGACGTGAGCGCGTACGTTGCAGACACTTTTTTTCAAATAGTGATTTCGCGTGCCATCTCTGGCGATCCAACGTTCCGGAAATCGCTTGGCGCAGACCGGAAGCAAGTTCCCTTTCCCACATCGCCGCGACACACGCCACCACCTCATCAGCGATGTGGGCGGAGAGTGTGACTACGCCGAGGAGACTGGCGTGCCAGAGTGTTTCTCACCGCACCCCTACCACTCCGATTGGCCGCCACAACTGCGTTACGATTAGTCAGCCAATGGGAACGCAGGAGCTGCCACCAATCGCGGCACACAGGGCGCGCCAAACAGAACGCTCAGGCACGCCACTGCTTCCAGATGCTCTGAGCTCGCTTTCTACATCGCTATTGCTCTGTCACACGCCATGATGCGCAGAAATCGCCTGGTGGATATCGCCAGATTTCACTGCAGTGCAGGGCAATCAGGTGACGCGCCACCGGCGATTTATCACAGTAAAATCGCCCTGTCTCATGCCACTGCGCACAGGCGATGTGGTTTCCACATCGCCAAATTCTGCAATTGCCAACGAAATGGCTGGCGATATCGCCACATGTGACGGTACCTTTAGGTTAGCTTTCATTTGCATGTGTCACAGGATTAGTCATGAATACCTTAAAAAAAGTACAAGTAACCTATGGTCTTCCAAGGTCCATGGCAATAGTGGGAGCGGTTTTTAGAGAGTAATTCTTGCCAATAGGTTCCCTTTAATGATAAAAAAAGCAATTATTTATAATGAAATTACTATAAAATCTAAAATATTTTTCCTTTTTTTCCTCCTTCATGTTTATCATGGACTCCACCAGTATTCTCCTAGCATGCGAACATCCTTCATCAGTGCAACCCAAGAAGAGACCAATACTTATGTCCGAACAGAAGTTGTGTCTTAGAAGATTCCTTTTTGCTGTCTTCACTTTCCCTCCAAGCTGTAAAGATGACTAACAGAGACAAAAGAAAAAAGACTGAGCCATGGGGCTCTTTAACCTCTTTTTTTGGCAAGGAGACTTGGGTGCTAAACCCTTCCAGCTTTCCTGTGATTGGTATTGAACCCTCTTGTGTCACCAGGGTAATTTTCACTGAACTGTTCCTCTGCCTTCTGTTTTATATTTTTTTGTATTGGTTTGTGTTCTTTTTACCCAGCAAGATTTCTTTTACCACGTATTGGACCTTGCAGTTGACTTCCAAAGGGGCACCATGGGGGGGTCTGTACAGGAGGAGGATTTTTAGAAAGACATTGGAAGAGCTTAAAGGGAACCAACCACCTCAGATGACCTCTATAAGCGGTTAATACATGTCCCTGGAGGCTACCTACATCATTGCAGCTATCTTTTTGCTAAGAAAATTGATAACTGCAAACCGAAATAAACAGTTAGTAAACTTACATGACTCCAGTACGAGAGGGCGTCTCCCTTTGGCTCCAGAACGAGAGGGCTGTGTCTTATGCAGGCTGAGTGGCTTTCCTCCCCCTCCCTCTCACTTTGCAGCTTGTCACTGAGGGGCGTTATATTATGTTATTGTGGGCGGGCACGCAAGCCAGCTCCCGTCCGTGCACGTCATCGCAGGGAGACAGGGTCACGTGCACTAGCATCTTCACTCCCTGCGATGACGTGCACGGACGGGAGCTGGCTTGCGTGCCCGCCCACAATAACATAATATAACGCCCCTCAGTGACAAGCTGCAAAGTGAGAGGGAGGGGGAGGAAAGCCACTCAGCCTGCATAAGACACAGCCCTCTCGTTCTGGAGCCAAAGGGAGACGCCCTCTCGTACTGGAGTCATGTAAGTTTACTAACTGTTTATTTCGGTTTGCAGTTATCAATTTTCTTAGCAAAAAGATAGCTGCAATGATGTAGGTAGCCTCCAGGGACATGTATTAACCGCTTATAGAGGTCATCTGAGGTGGTTGGTTCCCTTTAAACTGTTCACTCCTGAAGGAGAAATCACTGTTATAAACTGGAATCGAAATCATCAAATAGAAAAAGCCTCTGACATGGAGAAAAAAAGGACATCTGGATGTCGTAACCAGTGATTTTGCCACCGACAGATGTCAGGACTATATTCTGCGCTGTGTGCGTGATGTTGAAGTGAGGAGGACATAGAATGCTTTGTAGAGTAAAGGACTGAGGACAATGCTGCTGCAAAACTCTCCTCCACAGATGGATCTGTTTTTAATTAGAACATTTTAACACTAACTCATATTTTACACTGACTTTAAATAAAAGGGAAAAAACACACTTTATTTTAAAAAAAATAAGTATTTTTTTTCTTGTTATTCTTGAGCTGATGGTATATCAAGTTTACTTATAAGGTACCGGGAGCATTATCACCATCTAGATTTGGGCAGTTGTGTTGCAATGGCACTAACTGAAAGTTATTTATGGGTAATAAAAGACGCTATGCTGATCTATTGTAACCTCTGTCACTAGTGCATGTTGCTCTGGTGGTCTCTGCTGGGGAAGGAAGCAATGATGTACTGTTCACCTGAATGCTGAGACCTTGAATATGCAAATGGAGTCAGTGGAGTCTCGATTAAGAGTCTCAAACACGGGACTAGCTAGATATCCCTCCAGGGAAGGACCTAGCCCTGGGGTGGAATCCTTGAGATTAGTGAGTACTTTGAGACCTTGAATGTGACTCCTGGTCAAAATATACAATACCAATAGCATCCAAATGTGGTGAAGATAATCACAAAGTACTCTTTATTAAACCAAAGTGCAACGTTTCGACCCTAATGGGCCTTTGTCAAGCATGGTTCGAAACGTTGCAATTTGGCAGAACAAAGACTACTTTGTGATTATCTTCACCACATTTGGATGTTATTGGTATTGGTATAATCAAACATGATCAAAATATACAAGTGGACTCCTTGGGAAGCAATGTGCGTCACTTGGAGCTGATTGCTCTGATGTCCAGGAGAGGTGCTGCAACCTATTTTCTGTTTTTGGAATGTGACTCCGATGACATCGCATTCCAGTCCCTTGACCACCGAAGCACCCTACTCTGCAGAAACATTTTACTATATCGCATATCCTGAGTTTTCAAACTTTTTGGGGTAAGTCGTACATTCCCTTTAGAACACAGGTTCCTGACGTTATTACTCTAGGCTACATTCTGAAAAAATTCCCTCTCCCAAGGATTCCTCACCCTAGTCTCACCTTAAAGTATCTTGATTTAAGGACACATAAAGCTTTCTAAGATCTATATTCTGATATTATTTGTGACTGCCTTGCCTGACCCCATGCAAAGCATCCTTTAGTTAGTTAAAATGATTTGGCCATCTCTATACTACCTTTGATTTTAGGGAACTCCGGAGTTCTAGAAAATCATACTTAGGATACACTGTGATGGAGGGTGAAGGCCATGGTCCACCCATTTACTTAGAAGCAGAAATCTTACAAAGAATAATCTTTAAAAGGTCAATCCTTTAAAGTTATCATTTATCCGCCAATCGTTGTCCAACAGCTGGGACTTGCAACATTCAGCAGAAAAAGGAATTGTTATCCCTTACGTGGCTCTTTTATCCTCATTACAAAACTGAGCGCCATGTCAGATGTCCGACTGCCACTTCATTTATTCTTTATGGAGCTGCAGTAAAAAACAAAATGCAGCATTCAGCCGCCCCATAGGGAATAATGAAGCTGTACTATGCATGTACCTACTCAAACATGGGTAAAGGGAGATGTAAAGTCTACAACACTGCAGCAGCACCCACCCCCTACTGGTTTCTGTCCATACTAGAATATCCCTAACTGCACAATTAGATACCACAACTCTGACCTGGCTCCCTGGAAGGCCATCAAGCTGTTTCTCGATCTTCCTGAGGAAGCAGAGGGGAGTCCGCTATGCACAACTAACCAAGATTAGAAAAATGTGCAGAGGTAGATGGGGACCCAAGTTGAGGAAACTTAAAGCATGTGCACAAAGGGTAAAAAGAATAATAAATGAAAGCAAGAGAAACCTCCCATCAACCTAACTGAGGACAAAAGAAAAACGTTGGAACAATAAATGAGAATACACAGACCAGTATCACAACTGGTCTCTGCCTAACAGTCAAAATCCATTAGTTGGAAGGCTGGAACCCCACCTAGAAATATAGCTAGCAAAGAAGGTTGGTGCAAGATGAGTATAAATAGCCCCAACCAAACTGTGATAGGACATAAACAAAATAGGAAAGTAAGAAACACCTGACTAGAACAGAACAGGGAGGAAAAGCAAAGATAAGAGAAGCAAAGATAAGACAGCAGTTAGGCAGAGACCGACCAGGTTGTGGCACAGCAGAGAAGGAAATCAACCACACAGCAAGTGATCACTGGATGAAATCCCGAAACTGATGCATAACATGCAGCAGTTGAACATGTGCACTGCTGCTCTATTTTAACAAGGATAAAAGTGCACCAATCTGCCTAGAAGTATGGGTCCCATGGTTTCAAAAGATGCCAAGTGACAAAAACAACTTACTTGACCATTCTTCTGGTGGCTTCCGCTCTAAAGATGCTCCATATTTTATAATACATGTTAATTGGAAGACTCAAACAAAGCCCTGAAAGAGTCATTTTGAACATTTTCACTAGGAGTTTCTACATTGTAAAAAGAGTATAAAAATAACCAGAAAATACCAGTACAAAAGACGATTCAAAAACTGTGGAAAAATACTACAAAAAAAATGTTGAGAGTCAAAAAGGTCGAAAAAATGCTCAGGAAATGAACAAACAGACCTGAAAAAGATGCATCAGGACAAAAAATGCTGACATGGCCTGAAGCATCTTCCTCATTGAAAAATCAATGGGTTCACCCACGGTAAAAGATGCCATGAAGACATACTCTTATGGGTTGAACTCAATGGACTTGTGCCTTTTTCAACCATAAAATTATGAAAAATCAGCTCCTTTTCAAAAGAATTGGAGTAATTATGCAATTCTTGGTAATGGATATTACTAGTGATGAGCGAGCACTACCATGCTTGAGTACTCGGTAGAGATGGGCGAACCTGCAGCTGTTTGGGTTCACCAATTCCAGCTAGACTTAAAAAATAAGTCCATTTTGGGACTAGAATTGCCCCGAACTTAAGTATGGACCCCAAACCCCATATAAGTCTATGGAGACCCGAACTTACGCTATTTAATGGTTGCTAGGGGGGCTGCAAAAGGAAGCAAAATGGTGATTAACCAGTTAAATCATGCTTACTGCGCTTGCATGCTGCTCTCACACTTGTCTCCGGGTACGCTCATTAAGCCTCATACATATTTACTGCTTTCCCCCGCCCACCCTCAATGGGTGCATCTGTGACTGGTTGCAGTCAGATGACTTCTGTTCTGCATCTGTGATTGCCATACACACATTAATGTAAAAATAAACAAATAATTAGAAAATAATGATGTGGGGTCCCCCGTATTTTTGGTTCTCAGCACATATAAAGCAGACAGCTGTGGATGGCAGCCCTCAGCTGTGCTCTTTTTATTGTCTGGATATCAAAATACGAGGGAACTCACACTGTTTTTTTTATTATTTAAATAAATAGTTCTAAAAAACAATATGGGGTCCCCCCAATTTTGATGCCCAGCCTAGATAAAGTAGACAGCTGTGGGATGGTATTCTCAGCCTGGGGAGGCCTATGACTATATGACCTCCCAGGCTAAATATAGCATATAATATATATATGTATATGTATATATATATATATATATATCAGCCCACAGCTGCCCCAGAATTTGATGATTTGATAAGATGTGCCAAACTCTGGTGCTTAACCAGTTTTTCCTGATTGCCCTGGAACGGTGGCACTCGAGGTAATATATGGGGTTAATAATGACAGCTTTGATTTGTCAAAAATCACAGCTGCTATCAAACTCTAGGTTAGTAAAGAGTAGGGGTCTATAAGACGCCCCCTCTCCATCACTAACCTGTAAGTCAAAAGAAATAAACACAAATACTGAAAAATCCTTTATTTCAAAAACAAAACACATGTCCTCTCAATGCAGCTTATGGGACCACATTGATTGCCATGGGGGAGTTCCTGGGCTGTGAAAAGCATTGGCGCCACCAAAGGGCTTCCCTGCTGCCGCCAGTGAACTATATTGAACTCGCTGCTGAATTGCGTGACATGGCCATGTCCGGTAATGGGTTCAACGGAGTTCACTGATGGCAGTTGGGAAGCCCTCATGTGATGTCACTGCTAGAGATGAACAAACCTTTAGAAGTTCAAATTCGGTTCAGTTCGCTGAACGGGCAGTGTTTGTCAAACATGTTCGGATCTGGTTCGTTGACCCTTCTGAAGCATATTGAAATCAATGGGAGGTAAAATCAAGGACTTAGAAAACAGGGGCCCAAAACCTGCCAAACAGCACAAATAACAGACAGACACAGCCAGTGATCTCACCAGTCTCCAGCTGCTTGCTTCTGGGGCTGCTCATTAAGCTTCATGCATACTCACTGCACTGACCAGCAACAGCCAATCACAGTGGCTGGTATTCTCAGCGTGGTTGGGGCTCATAGTGATTGCTTCCTCCTATGCTATAGAATAGCAGCCAGCAGCCGTTCCAGAAATTGGCGCATTCATTAGAAGTTCCAATTTCTAGCACTTTATCTGGCTCTTCCAGTTGACCTGGTGCCAGTGGCAAACTGGGTAATAAGGGGTTAATGCCAGCTGAATATTGCCGCCTGGCACTATGCCCGAGATTCATAATGTCAGGCCAATATTACACTCAGCCATTAGGAATCTCTAGTAAATAGCGCAGTCTGATTGTAACAGCCAACCACAGATGCTCTCACAGAGAGTGAGCGCCTGTGATTGCTGGTCATTGCAGTGAATATGCATGAAGCTTAATGAGCAGCCTCGGAAGAACACAGCGGGGACTGATGAGCGAGCTTGCTCTGTCTGCCTGTGTGTATGTATGTGTGTCTCTGTGTGTAGGATAACGTATAACAGTAGCATTAGTGCATTTGCACTAATGCTTCTATTCCATGTTATGCTACACACACAGACACACACATTCTAACATTTACCAAGCAAAGCTGCATTCACCGACTGTTGGGGAAAGTGTTCGTAGTTTCCAATGCCCGAGCCGAATCGGCCAGGTACAGCCGAATTTAAAATTGGCAAACATGTTCAAGTAACATAGAAAAAAATAACGATTTTCCAGTGTCAAGGTTCCGGTATAAAAGTTATCTCCAAATTTATTTTATAAAAAGTGAACAGAACAAACAAGTAAAAACATTATGGTGCTGTAGTATAGCAGCTATGGCGTAGAGCTACTATGCTACAGCAACATAATGTTTTTACTTGTTTGTTCTGTTCACTTTTATAAAATAAATTTGGAGATAACTTTTATACCGGAACCTTAGCACTGGAAAATCATTATTTTTTCTATTAGACTTCCAAGCCAGAGAATTTTCCGTGCACCTTCCACTAAATCTACAAGGGTGAGCTGGTTTCTACTTATACTTTATATAGAATGTTCAAGCAAAGTTCACTCACCTCTAGTCACCGCTTGTATAACAGCTGTCTTTATACAGAGTGAATGCTCCAATATAGGAGAGATACAGTGTGATAAACCTGACTCTATAGGATGGGTACACTGTGATAAACCTGGCTCTATAGGAGGGTACACTGTGAGAAGACTGGCTCTATAGGAGGGTACACTGTGATAAGCCTGGCTCTATAGGAGGGTACACTGTGAGAAGACTGGCTCTATAGGAGGGTACACTGTGAGAAGACTGGCTTTATAGGAGGGTACAGTGTGATAAGCCTGGCTCTATAGAGGGTACACTGTGATAAGCCTGGCACTATAGGAGGGTACACTGTGAGAAGACTGGCTCTATTGGAGGGTACACTGTGAGAAGACTGGCTTTATAGGAGGGTAGACTGCGATAAACCTGGCTCTATAGGAGGGTACACTGTGAGAAGACTGGCTCTATAGGACGGTACACTGTGATAAGTCTGGCTTTATAGGAGGGTACACTGCAATAAACCTGGCTCTATAGGAGGGTACACTGTGATAAGCCAGGCTCTGTAGGAGGGTACACTGTGACCAGCCTGGCTCTACAGAAGTGTTACACTGTAAGAAGCCTGGTTCTATAGGAGGGTAAGCTGTAATAAGCTTGGCTCTATAGGAGGGGTACACTGTGATCAGCCTGGCTCTATAGCAGGGGTACACTGTAATAATCCTGGCACTATAGGAGGGTTCACTGTGATAAGCCTGGCTCTATAGGAGGGGTTCACTGTGATAAGCCTGGCACTATAGGAGGGTACACTGTGAGAAGTCTGGCTGTACCGGAGGGGTGCAGTGTGATAAGCCTGGCTCTATAGAAGTGGTACACTGCGATAAGCCAGGCTCTATAGGAGGGGTACACTGTGATGAGGCTGGCTCTATAGGAGGGGTACACTGTGATAAGCCTGGCTCTATAGAAGGGGTTCACTGTGTTATGCCTAGCACTATAGGAAAGTACACTTTGATAAGCATGGCTCTATAGGAGGGTACACTTTGATAAGCATGTCTCTATAGGAAGTTACACTGTGATAAGCCTGGCTCTATAGGAGGAATACAGTGTGATCAGCCTGTCTCTATAGGAGGGGAACAGTGTGATAAGCTTTGCTCTATAGGAGGAGTACAGTGTGATAAGCCTGACTCTATAGGAGGGGTACAGTGTGATAAACCTGGCTCTGTAGGAGGAGTACAGTGTGACAAGCCATGCTCATTAAGAGTGGTACACTGCAGTAAGCCTGGCTCTATAGGAGGGTACAGTGTGATATACCCTGAGTCCACAGGAGGGGTTCTGTCACAATGCAATGGGGAGTCATGGGGTTTAATACCAACTCCAGGGAAAGGGACACCTGATCTGTCCCTTAACTACTGAGACTATACCTTATCCTAGAGGTATGCCTAAAGGTGGTGAGGTCTGAACTACCAGTGTAAACCTATCTCCTGTGAAACCCTGGAATAAAACCTCCTGTCCCCACCCAAAGGAATAGGTAAAACACAAAAGATAAATTACTTGAATCTGCTGTTTCACTCCAAGCAGCAGCAAGGGGAATAGCACCAGATCGGCTGATCTTCCACAGCAGTGGCTCAAGCACATCCACTCTCCAGGCTGGTCTAGATAGTATGAGCTAACACCGACAACAGCTGAAGGATCATATGATGACTTAAGGAGCGGTGGGAGTGAATACTCACTGCAGCACACCTTTCTAGCACTACCAGCGAAAAAACAACATTTACCCTCGCTGGTACTGAATAAATTAACATCCAAAGTAAAAACAACCCAAAAAGCTGTCACAGACTTGTAAAAATATCCCCTCCTCTACGAGGGGACTCTGGACCTTCATGACTGGACTCATCCAGGCAACACCTAAAGCCGAATCGTGAACTACAATAGTTCGCCATTAAATAGGTATTTAAAAAATGCAACTAGATGTTCCCAGTAAAACAGTCAGCTCACTGGCCACGGTACATCTTGTGAGCAACAACCTGTCAAATATGTTAGGAAAATCTAGAATATGTCAACCAATATGTCATAGAGTTAACAATGGCTGTCACCATAAACGGACCGATAACCTTTGTGCTAAGAGTCCCAGACAGATCCCACCTCTTGATTATTTTAGTGGAGACCTAAATGTGCTCATTCACACTAAGGTCCAGACCTGCACATTTATTACCATTCAGGTATTTAGAAGACGGTGGCACACGCCCTGAAGGACATCATCTCGGACTTCCCACCCTCAGGGACAGGAGATTTGGAGGAGACAACCACCACTCCTGAGCTCACCTATAGGTCTTAAAAGCATCTATACTGAGGAATGAATTGCATCCCCTCTCTCCAGTTGCACTTTGTTCACATTAAACAGAAAAGAGGACAGAACAGCGCACCCTCGGCCCCTGGAGTGGTGAGGAAAATCAGCTCCTCCAGAGCTGGCATGTCTTGAGTTGGATCCATCAAAGTGCGGACTGAAGGCACACGGGTACAAGGTGTTGCTGCGTTGTACAGCAATCCCAAGATGACGTCGGCCTCTGCAGTGATGTGTCTTTTCTTTCCTATGGTCCCACCTCTTCCAGTACCAGGACCCAATGGCTTTCAGGATATTATTGTTTGCTCAATCCTGTTGCCTAGCTCCTTATTATGCCATGGGGTGGTCTGCAGAAGGCACCTGATTTACAAATCCCATTCCTCATGCCATAGGTAATACCTGGGCTTGTGGTTGGGGGTATTGATTGATCTTCTGCCTGTGTCTTCCAGTGAATGGGACTTTATAGCTTATAGACTTATTATTGCGCTCAATGGTTCATAAATAAATTAATATTGTCCAGAGCAAGGCATCCATTGCTGTAACCTGTCTTTATATTGATATCAGGTGACCATAATCCCTAACTGCGGTACTAAATCATTGTATCCTGACATTATGAATAGTAAATCACTAAATTCTTATCAACTAGT
This sequence comes from Allobates femoralis, assembly GCA_033576535.1. Taxonomy (NCBI): domain Eukaryota; kingdom Metazoa; phylum Chordata; class Amphibia; order Anura; family Aromobatidae; genus Allobates; species Allobates femoralis. The sequence continues at coordinate 89,484,812 of JARQOC010000009.1, forward strand.
GGTGGGGCACAGAAAATCTACCTTTCTTGTATTTTAAAAACATAGCAAAGGGGTATTCCCACCATGGACATTTACGGAACATCCACAGTATCTGCCATAAATGTCTTATGCAGGGGCGGACAAAGACTCTAATGGGCCCCTGTGCAAGAAATATTTTGGGCCCACCCCTTTATAGTGCAACAAAGTTATGTTAATATATAAATTGTAATATTTATAAATGCTGTGTATTTTAGTGTGGGAAAATCTTCTTGCTGTGGGTTTTCCCACACTAAATGGGCTGTATATATAATATTGAGGCTATGCAGGGTTGTATTTATTATTCGGGGCCTACTGCTGGGCTGTATATATTATTTGGAGGCTGCAGAGTCCAAATAATATATACAGCCCAGCAGAGCCTCCAAATAACATATATAGCCCAGCACAGCCTCCAAATAACACATACAGCCCAGCACAGACTCCAAATAACATATATATGGCGCCCCTGCGGATCGGTCGCCATTACATGGCGCAGCAGCTGGGATTAGTAAATCGGTCTCCCCACAAAAACACCCAACACACTCCTGATCCTAAGTCTAGGGACTATATACCATGCAATGGGAAAGCAGGAGGAGCCAGGTGGTGGGTGGAAAGTTAGAGAAGAACCCGGTTAGGGGAGGTTATAAAAGGACACACCACCAAGTCAGGAAGAAGAAAAGTAGAGAGAGGAGAGAGAATTAGAGAGAGGAGAAGTAAAGAGAAGTTCAGGAGTGCAGTCAGCCAAGTGAAGTCTAGTCAGTAGAAGGAGAGGCGAGAACCCACCAGACAGGACTGTGAGGACACAGACCAAGCAGCCTTTGCCACTATGAGGCCAGCCCGGGTCCAAGGCTGCAGACCGTGGGAAGAGAGAGAAGGAGTCCAGGTGTGCTTGAGTTACCGAGGACTCTGGGGGACTGGGCCGGAACCAGAGTGCCGGCTATGCGGAAGTGGCCAGGATGCTGTATGCTCCGACCACGAACCCCGGCTGGGTGCGGGGTCTTTATGTCCCAGGACCCAACCTCTGACGCAGTGAAGAGAAAGCCATCGTACTAGGGCTAGGGGACCCAGAAAGTCACCCTCTGAAAGCCCGTGACCGCTGGATCGTAGCTAGCGTGCGGAATAGACTGAAATGCCTAATAACTTTTAGCTGACGTCAGCCGTCCGTAAGGTAATTCAATAAACACCATTACATCACCGGGACACCGGTGCTTATTAATCACATATTGCTCCCACCTGCTCTCCTGGTCCTAAATGCCACTTCCTGAACATAGTTAAAGCTGCAAGCACAGCATATTAACACACTTCATTCCCTGAGGAAGCCGCACATGCAGCAGCAATATGCGTGGGGTCCTCCCACACACCCCCTTTCCCAGCTTATGATGCTACAGCTCAGCAGATTCCCATTCTGCAATACTCCGCCATACTTGGGGCGAGGTAAATACCGATTGAGTTTTGCTCTGGTTTGAACATTTCTTTCTTCTGCTTGATACAGAAATTATATTTTTGCAGCTTATTTAAAGCAATTATAGTTGTGCTCCGTGTTGGGCTTATCCGCCCTGCTCTGGGCCACATGCTGTCTACAAAGTAAACTAGTGCCTCTTTCAGTGATATTTGAGGTTATTTGTGGGGTGGAGAACTGTTAAATCAGGATTGGTAACAGGTTATAATAAGTTTTTGCCTTAACTTCTGCGTACATTTTGTAGGTACCAAAGCTGGTATATTTGTGGGGTCTGTGTTTGCACATTATGCATTTTTTGCATTTTTAAATGTTTTTAAACACTGTTCTTGTTGTGGTTCTCTAATAAAATTGTGCTTTTGTACATTTCATTTGGGTGATCCCATTCTTTCATGCACACTGCTCTTCCTTAAAATTAATATGGAATAGACCGAAAAGGCCCAAAAGAGACACGAAAGGAGGTGACGCAGATGAACCATCCCAGCTGCTTAGACCACACCGGAGCTGCTAATGTACTGTCTGTGAACTTTACTAACTGCTAAAAGAGAATAAACCAGGTTAAAGCTCAATGCTGTCTGAGACTGTATTTCTTGTGCCCGAGAGGAGGTAGACTGGTTTTGTGATCCGGTAGCAGGAGGCTGCCCATGATGGTGAGCTCCGCAACCTGATGAACCTGCATATTCATACACTTCATGGTTGCCCTTGGGACCAGCTCTACCTGTGGAGGGCTCAATGTCCTTCTGTTACTCCTATCACCCCCAAAGGTCCCGACTGCAGTGGCGGCTACCCATAGCTCCACACCACGGGTGGTGTCACGTTAATTCCTAATTGTTTTACCCCTCCCTTTTATTGACCGCCCCGGGCCACGAAGCCGGGTCTTGACCCCTGTGACTCCCCCCAGCAGAACTGCTGCCCGGTTCCGAGTACCCCACGGCTCTGGTGAGCGAGTTATATATATCCCCCTGTGCGCTCCCCTGATGGCTGTGAGGAGCCCCTGGGAGCTATGTATTTGCCCCTGACTGGGGCCCCCAGCCCTCTCTTCGCTCCTTCCCCCATGCTTTCCCTCCTAACCTGTGTGGAAGACAGCCGCTGATCACAGTGCCTGACTGTATGAGCCTGGAGAAGAACTCTATGGACCCATAGCTAAATTTATAATTGAACCCCCTCCCCCCCAAAAAAAAATATATATATTTGGCTGGGTCATATACGAGCACATCTCAAGACTTTTCAGTCCCTACAAAGTAATTTTCCTCACACTGAAGCCTCTAGATTCCCATTTAATTGTCCTCATAAAGTATGATGCTAACAAAGGTGCCCCACAAACACTGTATAATCCCCCCACAGTGAATTCCTTTAAAGTACCCTCCACACACAGTATGATAACCCCACTGTACCCCCTCTACTATGTTATGGTGAACCCCAACTGTGTCCCCCACAAAAGCCTTCCAAGCAGTAAAATGGGCCTACATACAGTATAATGGCCCCTACTATCCCTCCAAATAGTATAAAGGCCCCCAACAAAGCCCTCCACACAGTATAATGGACTGCACACAAACCTCCACGCAGTATGATGGACCCTGCACAAACCATCACACTGTATTATTGCTTCCATACCAGACAATGACCCTCAAATAGCCCTCCATAAAGTATAAAGGCTCCCTCATAGCCGTCCACATATTATAAACCATGTTCGAAATTATTATACAAATTGGTTTTAAGTGTCATAGGGCTTTTTTTATTTTATTTGTCAGTGAAACCCATTGATGGGTCTCCAGGTTCTTTGCATCACTGAAATCAATCTCAGATACCTGTGATAATTAGTTTAGCAGGTGTGCCCAATAAAAGGAAAACTGGGTGTTCCACAATATTACGCAGTTTTCAAGTAACATGGGAAAGAAAAAGGATCTCTCTGCTGCTGAAAAGCAACAAATAGTGCAATGTCTTGGACAAGGGATGAAAACATTAGATATTGCACGAAAACGTAAGCGTGATCATCCTACTGTAAAGAGATTTGTGGCTGATTCTGAGCACAGATGTGTTCGTGCAGATAAAGGCAGAATGAGGAAGGTTTCTGCCAAGTAAGCTTATCTCATTAAGAGAGTAAATGCTAAAAATGCATTACAAACCAGCAAACAGATATTTGAAGCTGCTGGTGACTCTGGAGTCCCTCGAACCTCAAGGTGTAGAATCCTTGAAAGGTTTACTGTGGTGCATAAACCTACTATTCGGTCACCCCTAAACAGTGCTCACAAGCAGAAATGGTTGCTGTGGGCGCAGACATACATAAAAACTAATTTTCAAACAGTCTTGTTTACTGATGAGTGCCGAGCAACCCTGGAAGGTCCAGATGGATGGAGTAGTGAATGGTTGGTGGATGCCACCATGTCCCAACAAGTCTGCGACGTCAGAAAGGAGCTGGAGGAGTCATGTTTTGGGCCGGAATCATTGGAAAACAGCTGGTAGGCCCCTTAAAGGTTCCTGAAGGTGTGAAAATGACCTCTGCAAAGTATATAGAGTTTCTGACTGAGAACATTCTTCCATGGTACAAAAAGCAAAAATGCCTTCAGGAGCAAACTCATCTTCATGCATGTCAATGCACCATCTCATGCTGCAAATAATACCTCTGTGTCATTGGCTGCTATGGGCATAAAAGGAGATAACCTCATGGTGTGGCCACCATCTTCCCCTGACCTCAACCCTATAGAGAACCGTAGGAGTATAATCAAGCAAAAGATCTATGGGGGTGGGAGGCAGTTCACATCAAAACAGCAGCTCTGGGAGGCTATTCTGACATCATGCAAAGAAATACAAGCAGAAACTCTCCAGAAACTCACAAGTTCAATGGATGCTAGAATTGTGAAGGTGATATCAATGTAAGGTTCCTATGTAACTTGGCCTGTTAGGATGTTTTGGAGTTAAATAGCTTTTATTTCAGTGACTGTGACCTGTTAATGCTGCAAATTCAACAAATGAGCATTTTCAGTTCTTTCAAACATTTCAAATGTTCAGAAACTCTATTGTGTGTAATAATGTGGAACAGTGCATTTAGAGTTTTTTTTAATTTTGAAGATTATACTGTTATCATTGGGAGGTTTTTTCAATAACATTCAATGTATTCTCTAACGGGTGATGACTTTTATTACACTGACTGTCATCTGCACCGACCATTTAGGAAAATCAGAGAAAAAGAACATTTGCATAGTAATTTGGAATATGGTGTAATGGACTCCACATAGTCCTCCAAATATTATAATGGCCTCCACAAACTTTGCCAAATATTATAATGGCCCCACATAGTGTTCTATATAGTATAAAGGGCCCACATAAGTCCTCCATATCGTATAATGCACTGCATAGTGCTCCATATATTATAATGCACCCCATATTCCTCCATATATTATAATGCACCCCCCTAGTCCTCCATATTGTATAATGCACTGCATAGTACTCCATATACTGTAATGAACCCCCATAGCCCTCCATATCATATAATGCACCCACATAGTCCTCCATATTGTATAATGCACCTCATAGTCCTCCATATCATATAATGGATCCCCCATAGTCCTCCATATTTTATAATGCACCCCACAATCCTCCATATCATATAATGCACCCCCATAGGCCTCCATATTTTACAATGCAATCCATAGTCCTCCATCTATTATATAATTGCCGTAACTGACTTCCGTCGGAGCGGCGCTACTTCCGGTGGCTTTGTTAGCGAGCCCAGGGTGCTTCTCCTGGACTCTGTCCGTGGCCGCGTAGCGGCCACGGCGACTCGCGAAGCAATGCCCGCAAAGCGGGCATTGCGAGCCGTTGCAGATTTGCGAAGCAATGCCCGCCAAGCGGGCATTGCGAGTCGCTAACAAAGCCACAGGGGGTGGCTAACAGCATGGCGCTGTGGCGAGTCGCTAACATACACCGCTATGCTATACTATAGTCCCATGCACATACGCTTTATGCCTGACAGGCGTATGCCCATGGGACTGTAATATACCATAGCGCTGTACACTACAGCCCCATGCTCTTAGCCACCCCCTCAGTGCGCCGCCCCTACCCCCCCACCCCCACTGCCTGCACCTAAGCCCCTACCCCCTGCCGCACCTAAGCCACTGCCTATCCCCGAACCCGCACCTAAGCTAAGCCACTACCCCCTAAGCCCCGCACCTAAGCCCCTACCCCCTGCCGCACCTAAGCCACTGCCTACACCTAAGCCCCTACCCCCTGCCGCACCTAAGCCACTGCCTGCACCTAAGCCCCTACCCCCTGCCGCACGTAAGCCACTGCCTATCCCACAACCCGCACCTAAGCTAAGCCACTACCCCCTAAGCCCCGCACCTAAGCCCCTACCCCCTGCCGCACCTAAGCCACTGCCTGCACCTAAGCCCCTACCCCCTGCCGCACCTACCTAAGCCCCTACCCCCTAAGCCCCGCCGCATACCCCCTAACCCGCACCTAAGCCCCTACCCCCTGCCGCACCTATACCCCCTGCCGCACCTAAGCCACTGCCTATCCCCGAACCCGCACCTAAACTAAGCCACTACCCCCTAAGCCCCGCACCTAAGCCCCTACCCCCTGCCGCACCTAAGCCCCTACCCCCTAAGCCCCGCTGCACCTAAGCCCCTACCCCCTAAGCCCCGCCGCACCCTCTAAGCCCCGCCGCGCCTAAGCCCCTACCCTCTAAGCCCCGCCGCACCTAAGCCCCTACCCCCTAAGCCCCGCCGCACCCTCTAAGCCCCGCCGCACCTAAGCCCCTACCCCCTAAGCCCCGCTGCACCTAAGCCCCTACACCCTAAGCCCCGCCGCACCTAAGCCCCTACCCCCTAAGTCTAAGTCCGCCGCACCTAACCCCCTATCCCCTAAGCCCCGCCGCCTCCTAAGCTCCCGTCGCTTTCCCCCGCCGCTGTCGCTAACACCTAAAGCCCTACACCCGAAGCCCTCGCCGTCCCCTAACCTAACGTCCCCGTCGATCACTTACATGCCTTCTTAGTCATCTGATCGTCCGTCCGATCCACAAGTCCTTCGTCCGGCCAGGCGTCCTCTTCCTCTGGCCCCGGGGGTCTTCTCTCTTCTTTCCGCCATCTCCGCCTCTTCGTCCGGCCCCGGGGATCTTCTGTCTTCTTTCCGCCAACTTCCAGCTCCGACGTCCTCTTCACTTATCATTAACATAGAATGGACGACAAATCCACCATTCTATGTCAATGAGATGTGAGGGGCTCTTCTGATTGGTCGCTGTCTACTGCCCTCAGCCAATCAGAAGAGGCCCTCATTTCCCATTGACATACATTAGCGGTGTCTCGCCGATTTTATGGCCGGCCACCTGGTTCTATTTGTCGGCCCTAAAATCGCGGACACACCGCTAATGCATCTCTATGGGCAGTCAGCCCGATTTCTGATTGGTCGCTCTCTCGAGCTCACTGCCCATAGACGTGCATTAGCGGTGTGTCCGCGATTTTAGGGCCGACAAATATAACCAGGTCGGCGGCCATAAAATCGCCGACACACCGCTAATGTATTTCAATGGGAACAAATTAATTTAATAATAAAAAAAATAATTAAAAAATAATTAAAAAATAATAAAAAAATAAATAAAAAATAAACGGACCTGAAAGAGAACTGGGTCTCAATCTCAATAATACATTTAATAATAAAACAAATAATTAAAAAATAATTAAAAAATAATAAAAAAATAAATAAAAAATAATAAGTAATTCAATAAAAATAATAATAAAAAAATTAAATATATGGTAATGATATCAGCCCTTTCAGCGGACCTGAAAGAGAACTGGGTCTCAGCCTAAATAATAAATTTAATAATAAAAAAAATAATTAAAAAATAATTAAAAAATAATAAAAAAATAAATTAAAAATAATAAATAATTCAATAAAAATAATAATAAAAAAATTAAATATATGCTAATTATATCAGCCCTTTCAGCAGACCTGAAAGAGAACTGGGTCTCAGCCTAAATAATAAATTTAATAATAAAAAAAATAATTAAAAAATAATTAAAAAATAATACAAAAATAAATTAAAAATAATAAATAATTCAATAAAAATAATAATAAACAAATTAAATATATGCAAATTATATCAGCCCTTTCAGCGGACCTGAAAGAGAACTGGGTCTCAGCCTAAATAATAAATTTAATAATAAAAAAAAGTATTAAAAAATAATTAAAAAATAATAAAAAAATAAATTAAAAATAATAAATAATTCAATAAAAATAATAATAAAAAAATTAAATATATGCTAATTATATCAGCCCTTTCAGCGGACCTGAAAGAGAACTGGGTCTCAGCCTAAATAATAAATTTAATAATAAAAAAAATAATTAAAAAATAATTAAAAAATAAATAAATAAATAAATAAAAAATAATAAATAATTCAATAAAAATAATAATAAAAAAATTAAATATATGCTAATTATATCAGCCCTTTCAGCGGACCTGAAAGAGAACTGGGTCTCAGCCTAAATAATAAATTTAATAATAAAAAAAATAATTAAAAAATAATAAAAAAATAAATTAAAAATAATAAATAATTCAATAAAAATAATAATAAAAAAATTAAATATATGCTAATTATATCAGCCCTTTCAGCGGACCTGAAAGAGAACTGGGTCTCAGCCTAAAAAATAAATTTAATAATAAAAAAAAAATTACAAAATAATTAAAAAATAATAAAAAAATAAATAAAAAATAATAAATAATTCAATAAAAATAATAATAAAAAAATTAAATATATGCTAATTATATCAGCCCTTTCAGCGGACCTGAAAGAGAACTGGGTCTCAGCCTAAATAATAAATTTAATAATAAAAAAAATAATTAAAAAATAATTAAAAAATAATAAAAAAATAAATTAAAAATAATAAATAATTCAATAAAAATAATAATAAAAAAATTAAATATATGCTAATTATATCAGCCCTTTCAGCAGACCTGAAAGAGAACTGGGTCTCAGCCTAAATAATAAATTTAATAATAAAAAAAATAATTAAAAAATAATTAAAAAATAATACAAAAATAAATTAAAAATAATAAATAATTCAATAAAAATAATAATAAAAAAATTAAATATATGCTAATAATATCAGCCCTTTCAGCGGACCTGAAGGAGAACTGGGTCTCAGCCTCAGGCTCACTTTAAATAAATAATACATTTAATAATAAATTTTTTTTTTTAAAAATAATTAAAAAATAATACAAAAAATAAATAAATGCTATTAATTGTATTATTCATTTTATTAATGCTATTAATAATGCTATTACTGCTAATAATAATGCTATTAATGCTAATAATTATGCTATTAATGCTAATATTTATGTTATTAATGCTAATAATTATGCTATTAATGCTAATAATTATGGTATTAATGGTAATAATAATGCTATTAATGCAAATAATATTGCTATTAATTCTATTATTAATGCTATTAATGCTAATTATTATGCTATTAATGCTAATAATTAGGCTATTAATGGTAATAAGAATGCTATTAATGCAAATAATATTGCTATTAATGCTATTATTAATGCTATTAATATTAATAATTATGCTATTCATGCTAATAATTATGCTATTAATGGTAATAATAATGCTATTAATGCAAATATATTGCTATTAATGCTAATATTTATGCTATTAATGCTAATAATTATGCTATTAATGCTAATATTTATACTATTAATGCTAATAATTATGCTATTAATGCTAATATTTATGCTATTAATGCTAATAATTATGCTATTAATGGTAATCATAATGGTATTAATGCAAATAATATTGCTATTAATGCTATTAATGCTAATAATTATGCTATTAATGCTAATAATTATGCTATTAATGGTAATAATAATGCTATTAATGCAAATAATATTGCTATTAATGCTATTATTAATGCTATTAATGTTAATAATTATGCTATTAATGCTAATATTTATGCTATTCATGTTAATAATTATGCTATTAATGCTAATATTAATACTATTAATGCTAATAATTATGCTATTAATGCTAATAATTATGCTATTAATGGTAATCATAATGGTATTAATGCAAATAATATTGCTATTAATGCTATTAATGCTAATAATTATGCTATTAATGTTAATAATTATGCTATTCATGCTAATAATTATGCTATTAATGGTAATAATAATGCTATTAATGCAAATAATATTGCTATTAATGCTAATATTTATGCTATTAATGCTAATAATTATGCTATTAATGCTAATATTTATACTATTAATGCTAATAATTATGCTATTAATGCTAATATTTATGCTATTAATGCTAATAATTATGCTATTTATGGTAATCATAATGGTATTAATGCAAATAATATTGCTATTAATGCTATTAATGCTAATAATTATGCTATTAATGCTAATAATTATGCTATTAATGGTAATAATAATGCTATTAATGCAAATAATATTGCCACGTTCTAGAATCCCGATGCATTTGCATCGGGCTCACAGCTAGTATATTATAATACACCTGTATAGCCCTCCAGATCATATAATGCACCCCTCATAGTCCTCCTTATCATATAATGCACCCCCTATGGTCCTTCATATAGTTTAATTCACTGCATATTATTCTACATTATAATGCATCCTTAATAGTCCACCATATCATATAATCCACCCCCCATAGTCCTTCATATAGTATAATGCATCCCCAAAGTCCTCTATATAGTAATGCACCCCACATAGTTCTCCATTTAGTATAGTAACACACCCCATAGACCTCCATATATTAGAATGTATCCCCTACAGTCTTCCATATTGTGTAATGCACACTACATAGTCCTTTGGCTGCTGTGTATTCACTGATTTTTAAAAGAATAAATAAATACCTCTCCTCGGTCCCCTGCTGCTCCAATCTCTGTGTCAAGATTCTGTGCACTCACTGACACACACTAGCACTCACTGACACACACACTAACAATCACTGACACACACACTGAACACACTCACCGACACAAACACTGACACTCGCTAATACACACACACACAAACACACACTGATACAATGACACACACATACACACACTGACACACACACAGTAACTATACAGATAAGCATATAGACTGTGCACCTACAGTGAGAGGGAGCACAGCAGCAGGGATCACACACGGAGCTTCTCTGCTCTCTGTCCAGCACACTGTGTGTGGGGACGGTCATTTCTACCTCCAGACTCCTGAGCTTCCTGCGTGCAGTGCAGGAAACAGTGCAGTGCAGGAGGCCTTTGCTGTGTCACATGACTGTGATATCGCCAAAGGTCCTTCTGTAATCATTGTGACCAACATGCTGGGGCCCCCTCAGCCTTGCCAGTCCCGCAGGCTACGGGAGGAGTGCACAAGGGGCCAAGAGCCCCTCTCAGGGGCAAATACATAGCTCCCAGGGACCGCTTTGCCTGTGCTGGCTCCACATGGCTAATTTGCTTAAGCATGTACTGTAAATTAGCCATGTGGACAGCTACTGGACCTAGGGGGGCCCCTCCAGCTCAGGACCCGCTTCAATGCACGGCTGCACATGCAGTAAGTCCGCCCCTGGTACTATGATGCTGGGGTCCGGGGTTCAAATGCAACCAAGGACAACATCTGCAAGGAGTTTGTATGTTCTCCCTGTGTTTGTGAGGGTTTCCTCCCACCCTCCAAAGACAAACTGATAGGGAATATAGAGTGTGAGCCCCAATGTGGAAAGTGCTGTGGAATTAACCCCTTCACTACCAAGGACATATAGGTACATCCTTGGTTGCCTCCTTTTGTTGCAATAATGTTTGTATAGCACTATAAATTCCATAGCACTTTACATATAAGTGCATCACTGTCCCCATAGGAGCTCACAATCTAAACATCTTATCAGTATGTTTTTGAAATGTGGGAGGATACAAGAGTGCCCACAGGAAACCCACGCAAACCCCTTTGCAGATTTTGTCCTTAGTGGGAAGGGAACCTAGGACCTCAGTGCTGCAAGGCTGCAGTACTAATCACTGAGCCACTGCACCACCCACTTGCATGCTGAACCCACATCTTTCCCAGAACAAGTCGGCTGATCCAATCAACTGACATGTGCAGCTTACAGTTGCCCACAGAGTGGAGAACCTGTTAGATTGTGCTGTCTAACTCCTATGGCCACTTTACACACACCAACTTATCTGTCCAACTTCTGAACAACTTACTGGTTGCAGTGAAATCATGGACACATTGCTCCATTTGTACACAGCCACAAAATGGAGCAATGTGTCCATGATTTCACTGCAACCAGTAAGTTGTTCAGAAGTTGGACAGATAAGTTGGTGTGTGTAAAGTGGCCCTGACAGTGCGTTCTAACATGTGGCGGCGGGGAGCTAGTCATTCCCGGCACCCATTGGCAGCCTCGTGATGTGATCATGGTGCATCGTTGGTTGTCATGACAGCAAAGGGTCTGATGAGGACCCCTGTTGCTGTCATGACTTACTTCCTGTGAATGCTGTCTGAATGCCAGTGTTCACAGGTGATTATTTGTGCTGTATCCTGTGCTGTCCAGCATCAGCACAGCTCTGTACAACACATGTGATCAGATAGTGGTATCTTCACGTCCACAAGGGGGACTTGTAAGAACAATAAAAAGTTTAAATAAAAGTTTTTAAAAATATGAAAAAAACACAAAAGTTCATATCACCCCCTTTTCCTCCACTGAAAATAAAACAATGAAAAAAAAAATACCCATATCTGTTATCGCTGCATTAGAAGCGCCAATCCTTTAAAATATAAAATTAATTAATCCGACTGGTAAACTACCTAACAGAAAAAAAAGTAAAAAATTAAACTTTTTTGGTCGCTGCAACATTGCAATAAAATGCAATAAAAGATGATCAAAACAACATATCTACACAAAAATTGTATCTTTGGAAACATCAGCTCAAGACACAAAAAATAAACCATCACACAGCCCCAGATCCCGAAAAATGGGAACGCTACAGGTCATGGAAAATGGCGACAAAATCACAATTTTTTTTATATTTTAAAAATTTCTGAATTTTGTTTTCACCACTTAAAGGGGATATCCAAGATTGATAAAATTCCACTGAATTCTTTCAGAAACAGCGCCACCCCTGTATACAGGTTGCATGTGGTATTACACACCTGCCCATTCACTTAAATGGAGCTGAGCTGCAATATCACACTCAACCTGTAGACAGGGGTGGTGCAGTTTCTGTTAACAAATCAGCCATGTTTATAGAGTTGTGGACAAACCCTTTAAATAATAAAAAAAACTATACATGTTTGGTATCTATGAACTCATACTGACCTGGGGAATCATACAGTGAACATGGTGAATAAAAGAAAACAAAAACACATTATTTCATTCCGATTGGATTTTTTTCCCCATTTTCCAGTACACTATATGGTAAAATCAATGATGTCATTCAAAATTTTTTTTTCTTAAATTGCATCAAATTAAAAGTTTGAAACAAATCAAGGTTTTGGTTCTGTTTTTCTTGCATTTCTAAAGGATCTGTTTAGTAATCAGGTAGTGGATCAGTTTTCCATTGACTCCCATGTTAATAAAATGGATCCTGAAAAAATGAATTAGTTCAAAACTGACAAAAAAGTTTTGTTTGCACAACAGATTGCACAAGATCCGATCTATCGGAAGGTGTGAACTTGACCTAAGAAATATCAGAAAATGACTAGTTTTGACAGTTAAATGTAAAGTCTGCCACCTTGTGGTGAAAATCTGCGCAGCATCTATCCCAGAAAACCTTGCAGGGAAGCCTCTCTGTAGTGGATCAGCTCTATGGCTGCTGACATGTGATCACATCGCTTCCTATATGTTTTGTTATGTTGTTGGCAGTAGTCAGGGACAATGACGTATCTCTCCGGTGAGTCAGGTACATAAACAGGATCATCCACGGTGCAAAGTGTCAGAGGAGAAGAGGACGAGCCAGGAAACGCACACAGTTCTGTAAGTTCTGACACTAAAAGCTCAATCCTGGCTGTAATTCCAGAGACGCTGGATCAGAATTACTATAGACGTCAATTACTCTGTTATTTAAATAACTATGCTATTTATTAAGTTTGGTACATATGGATTCTATAGGTCTGGCTGTATTTCGGGGTCATTTTTTCCACATTCTTGGTGATAGGATCCACTATAAATTCCCCATCATGAGAACAGAATTAAAGGGAACCTGTCACCAGGTTTTTGCCATCCCATCTGAGAGCAGCATAATGTAGAGACAGAGACCCTGATTCCAGCGATGTGTCACTTACTGAGCTGCTTGTTGTCATTTTGATAAAATTACTGTTTCTCTGCTGCAGATTTAGCAGTTCATGAATATGCCGGACTACTTGATTAGTCCTTTACTGATAATGTCCAGCTGATAAAACAGTGATTTTATCAAAACTACACTGAGCAGCCCAGTAAGTGACACATCGCTGGAATCAGGGTATCTGTCCCTACCTTATGCTACTCTCAGATCAAGTGGCAAAAACCTGGTGACAGTGTCCCTTTAACGTAAAGCTGAATTCACTCATCCGTGAGATTGTGATCATCCAGGGGACAAGGCAAGATTTCATTGTATTCGTGGTTTTTCTCATCGTTTTTTTTTTACTAAAGCGGGTAGACGTTAAACTTTATTTTCATCCGTCGACTCTTAACAACGGATCAGATGATGAAAATCAGATGGATCTCTGATGTCCAATGTCCGACTTATGTGTATCGTCTGTCATATACAGATCCCCATAGACTTTAATAGCTGAGACGGATGAGAATAGGACACGCTCCGATTCCGACAGACCGGAGGCACGGATCAGTTTTTAAACCGGACGTGTATTGATCAGTGAAACTCAATAACCAACGGGCAAAATGAATGTATAACTAGCGTTCCAGCGAGCGTATTATAAGTACATGAGCGGTTAAAGTAAAACTCAGCATACTGATCAATGTAATTCAATACAGATGAGTTTTTTTTACAATGACCGAGTACTGTGTGGGGAAAAAAATCACAGTATGCACTATGATCAATTCACACAAGTCTATGAGTGCATAAAAAATTGGATCCCATATGGATCATTTGTATAACATCAAATCTTTATGGATATGTTGCTATTATTATTATTTACCGGTCTTCAGCTCAGTATCAAGCCATGGCGAATTGATGGATGAACACCCTGTAGGAAGATTGATGTTGCGCAGTCTAGATAGTTCCATCAGAGTCTTCTCCAAGCCTAGATAGGTCCATCAGGGTCTTCTCCAAGCCTAGATAGGTCCACCAGGATCTTCTCCAAGTCTGGATAGGATCCATGAGGGTCTTCTCCAAGTCTAGATAGGTCCATCACAGTATTCTCCAAGCCTAGATACATCCACCATGGTCTTCTTGCAGCCTACATTGGTCCATCAGGGTCTTCTTACAGCCTAAATAGGTCCACCAGGGTCTTCTTCAAGTCTAGATGGGTTTGCCAGGGTTCTTCTTCAAGCCTAGATGGGGTCACCAGGGTCTTCTCCAAGCCTATATAGGTCCACCAGGATCTTCTCCAAGCCTAGATAGGTCCACTACTGTCTTCTCCAAGTCTAGATGGGTTCACCAGGGTCTTCTCCAAGCCTAGATGGGCTCACCAGGGTCTTCATCAAGCCTAGATTGGTCCACCAGGGACTTTTCCAAGCCTATCTAGGTCCACCAGGGTCTTCTTCAAATCTAGATAGGTCCACCAGGGTTTTCAAGCCTAGATAGCTCCTTAATAACATTGCGCACTGTTGAAACTGGGATACCAAGGTCTTTGGAGATGGTCTTATACCCTTTTGAAGTCTTTTGTTTGATAATAATATCAGTTCTGATGCAGTTCCTCAGACAGATTATTTACCTTCACCATTGTAACAATGGAATGGGGCCTAACATGTGGCTTTTTAAAACACTGAAATTATCATTCATTGGCTAATTCATGTCAAATGGGCATCGACAATTTATCATAGGTGATTCTCATTTGTGATTTACCATGGACGGGTCAAAATGTGTTTCCATACAAATGAAATGTAAAGGTGCCAACACCAGCGTCACAGAAACTTTATTAGGGTTTTTTAGTTTTTCCTCCAATTGATTTTTGCTTTAAATTGTTGTTTCTCATTTTTTATGTTATATTTAAAGGGAACCTGTCAGCCAGTTTTTGCCCTGTAACCTATCAATACCTATAGAGCCAGTCTTCTCACAGTGTACCCTCCTATAGAGCCAGGTTTATCGCAGTCTACCCTCTTATAAAGCCAGTCTTCTCACAGTATACCCTCCTATAGAGCCAGTCTTCTCACAGTGTACCCTCCTATAGAGCCAGTCTTATTACAGTGTACCCTCCTATAGAGCCAGTCTTCTCACAGTGTACCCTCCTATAGAGCCAGTCTTCTCACAGTGTACCCTCCTATAGTGCCAGGCTTATCACAGTGTACCCTCCATAGAGCCAGGCTTATCACAGTGTACCCCTCCTATAGAGTCAGGTTTATCACACTATATCCTTCCTATATTGGAGCATTCACTCTGTATAAAGACAGCTGTTATACAAGCGGTGACTAGAGGTGAGTGAACTTTGCTTGAACATTCTATCTATTATATAATCGCGAATCGCAAAAGCGCCCCTCTCGGCGCTACTTCCGGCGTGGTCATGTGGATACGCGCGAAGCATTGGCCGCGAAGCGGCCATTGCGAGCCGTTTTAACTCCACTCGCAATGGCCGCCAATGCCGCCTCTGCTCCCCGCTACCCACAGACCACCTCCGACTATGGAGCTGCCCCCTGTGCCTCCCCCCCAGCCCCGATCCACAGCCCAGCAACGATCCCCAGACCCGCACCGCCCTCCAGCACCGCACACCCCCAACGCCGCACACACCCCCCCTCACTGCCCGCACACCTCCGCCGCCAGCCCCCATCCACAGTCTAGCACAGCCCCCCCGCAATGTCCGCACAGCACATCCCCCAATGTCCGCACAGCACCCCCCCAATGTCCGCACAGCCCCTCCCCCCAATGTCCGCACAGCCCCTCCCCCCCAATGTCCCCCTCACTGCCCGCACACCTACGCCGCCAGGCCCCATCCACAGTCTACCACAGCCCCCCCCCAATGTCCGCATAGCCCCTCCCCCCAATGTCCGCACGGCCCCCCCCCCCAATGTCCGCACGGCCCCTCCCCCCCAATG
>JARQOC010000009.1:89501567-89567910 GCA_033576535.1 Allobates femoralis
CCAGATGTGTGACTGTGCAAAATTTTGTGGCTGTAGTTGCGACGGTGCAGATGCCAATCCCGGATATACACACATACACACACACATACATACACACATTCAGCTTTATATATTAGATTACACACAGAGGGATCTATTTCATGTGTTTATTTCTGCTAATGTTGATGATTATGGCTTACAGCCAATGAAAACCCAAAAGTAATTAAGTAAGAAAATTAAAGTAGGGAGGATGAAGGGTTAAAAACTGTGCTGCCGTATTCCGCGAGACATCAAAGGGTGAATATAATATTGATTTATCAGTCAACGCATTTCAGGGCTCCCTGGCCCCTCTCTCAGGACAAATCAATATCATATTAACATGTTCAGGCAGTCCTGAAACGCGTTGACTGATAACTCAATATTATATTCACCCTTTGATGACTCATGGAATACGGCAATGCAATTTTAACCCTTCGTCTTCCCTACTGTATATGCCCCACGCTGGGGACTGCAGCAGTCGTGATCTGCTTTTATAGTGGCTGTGTCTCTCACAACCACACAAGGTGAAGCCTCTGATATCCATTTAGGTAATGTTTTATCTCTCAGACCCTTCATCTTCCCTACTCTAATTTTCTGAGATAATGACCTTTGGGTTTTCATTGGCTGTAAGCCATAATCATCAACATTTACAGAAATAAAGACTTGAAATAGATCCATCTGTGTGTAGAGACTCTATATCATATATGCATTTCACTTTATGTATTAAATTACTGAAATAAATTAACTTTTTGATGATCTTCTAATTCATTGAGATGTATCTGTGTCTACACATGTACAGTAAAAAATGGTATCGTGTCATCAGTGTTTTGCATCAGTGTCATGAGTGTGTGGTCCGTGTGTCCATTTTTACCATCAATGTCCATGAAAAAAATGGACATAAACATACTGGAAAGACGGACATGTGAAGGAGGCCTAAGACTGTGTTCTTGTCTTTTTCTTAAATAGGTTTGGTGTATGCGAAAGGAGTGACAGTGGCCAAAGAAATCCATAGGTCCCCACTCACCCAATGGAGATCAATATAGTATTCCTTATCATCCATTTTTAAAAGTATAACATTTCCTATACAGTGATTCATAGCAAAAAAAATACAAAAGAGCACAATATACCTTTTTTTAAAGATTGAGTGACCTTTGCTACTGTGTAACTTAACTCTGGCATTCTTACTAGAGGTGTCCATTACAGCACCACTCCTGCAGATTTTTTTTTTCAGTGCTGGAGTGGCACTTAAAATGTAAGCCCCCCCGACCCCGGTCGTATACTCGTATACCTTCCGGCCTCTCCACCTCTTACCGACACTGCTCCGATCTTGTGACTAACTTCTGACTGTCCGGAAGTCAGGTTACATCACAAGAACTCAATGCAACTCTATGAAAGCCAAAAGGAGGTCAGAACGAGGCCCTCATAGAGATGTATTAAAAAGTGAAACACTAATAAAATAAACGCTAGCTAGAGTGGTGCTTAATGTAATCCCTCTATACACCCAGCTAAAGGTCCTGAGGAGGTGTGAATTGTGATAACCATGTGGCTCAGAGAGCAAAACATTGACATTTTGGGTCCAATGCCAGAGAAATCCTCATTGAGGGCTTGTAAATTATCAAAAATCGGGCGGAGAAACAAAAATACAAAAATTGTAATAATCTCCAATCACTGATTAGACAAGAATGGGTCATCAGTCAGGGTTGGGCCCAGAAGCCGCTATCCAGATGTGACGGAGAAGGGCAAGAAAGTCTTAAAAATAAGGGTCAACACCGGAAATATTGTGTCTTTACAAAAACCTGATATGTTTGTAAAGAAAAGAGTAAAACTTATGAAATGCTGATTCTGTAACCATGGAAACAACCGACGGAAAGATCTAAAAACTCCGAAGCAGCAAACCACTAACTCTGACTTTCTGCCCCCGCTGTACATGAAGTCCGGGAACAAAGGGAAAAATAAAGCAGAACTTTTTTCTTAACTTTTCACAACTTTTATTTTTATTCCAATTCTTTTTTATTTTGTATTGACAAAAAGTGAAAGCGAAGTATATTAAATAGTTAAAAACACATATTTGTCTTTAGGACTTTAAGGGGCTTTGCAACACTTACAAGTAGCTATTGAGGACCTTGTCCTCAGGAGACATGGTGGATTGGTGGGGGTCCAACACCTGCCCCCATGGTCAGCTATCGTCACTAGTGCTGGCAGAGATTAATGTAAACCACATTTGGGGAGTAACACCACCGTCAAGGTAACAGATCAGCGCCTATTCAACTAATGAACAGTAGTAAAAGTGGAGTATGGAAAAATGAAACATTAAAATGGTCCAAAATACAATATCAAATAATGACAGAGCTAGAAACTGAACTTCCATTTTTTTCCATGGAGCCAGTGGTGGGAATTGACCTATGACCTGGGGGGGTCCCATCCTCAGACATCCACCTCCTTTCCCTCCATATTTCATTTATACCGAGTTCCCTCCCTCCATCTCTTTGTCTCCATGGAGACAAGCGTCACCATCAGAAGAAAGGAGCCATTATCATGTTAATGGGACCCTTTTCTTTCACTGGAGGAATTCTTGGTGGGAAAATGATAGTGCTTTAAAGATGGGAGGGGTAGTGGAAAGAGAAAAAAAAAGCTTCTTTTCTTCTCCCCCAGACAGTCACACTGTAAACCTTTCTGAAAGCTTTCTGGGAAGCTGCCACTTTACCTTCTCCGCTGTACTGTTCTTATTACATTTGTTGATCACTTTATTTTGCAGTTTTTATTTAAAGTAAAGTTACAGAATTTGACTTGAAAATTGTATATTTTTCCTACATTTTAAACTTGTATTTATTTTCTATCTGAATGTATTTTTATATTAATTTAAAAAATACTTTTAGATAGAAAAAAAATATATATATACCGTATATAATGATAAGTAATAGTACTGTTATTATTATGCCTTCTTTACTTGCATATTTTTTCGATCCTTTACAATTGGGATTCCACTGCTCACCCTCAAGTGAAACTGCCTCTACTAAAGTCTCCAATGACCTATTAATGGCTAAATCCATGGTCACTACTCCCTGTTGATCCTCCTGGATCTCTCTGCTGCATTCGATACTGTGGATCACCAGCTCCTTCTCTCTATGCTCCGCTCTACTGGGCTCAAGGACACTGCTCTCTCCTGGTTCTCCTCCTACCTCTCTGACCACTCCTTCACTGTATCTTTCCGGCTCCTCTTCCCCTCCTCACCTCCTCACTGTCAGGGTTCCTCAGGGTTCAGTCCTAGGTCCCCTTCTCTTCTTTTTTTACACTGCCCCTACTGGACAAACCATCACTAGATTCAATTTTCAGTACCATCTCTATGCTGATGACAACTAATTATACACTTTCTATCCCCTGACATATACAAATAACCAGGGACTGTCTATCTGCTGTCTCTAACAACATGTCCTCTCTCTCTCTGAGGCTGAAGGCACATTGTCCAAGTTAGTCACACAAGTGCAATGCGAGTCAAACTCGTATTGCACTCGGACCATTGTTGCCCTATCAGGCAGGGCACACTGGTGCGTGTCCCCTGCACTAAACTCGCACTGCGAGTCAAATGCAAGTTCAGTCCCAGCATGCTGTGACTGAATGCGTATTTGTCGTGCGAGGGTCTAATACAAGTCTATGGGAGCAAGAAAACCTCGCACTCATAGAGCACACCGTGCGATAGTCGCACACGTGAGCATCAAACTAGCTTCAAACTCCACGGCTGTCAAAGCCGCGGGATTTGAATTTGCCGCTTTGCCAGTACAGGTAAAAATCATCTTGCACCGCTGTGACAGGAGTGGTGCAAGATGATTAGTGAAAACAGAAGTGAAGATAAAAATGTAAAAATCTCGGTGTTTCTCGCCATATTAACCCCATCTGCAGCCTCTGTGCGGCATGTCAGCAAAGAGGCTGCAGATGTGGCTAATAAAAGCCGGTGTGTGCAGGGTTAACCTGCTGTTTGTGTTGTGGCAGCATGTGTCCAGGGAGTGTCCACACTCCATGAACACATGTTGTCATCAACCCCTGGCTGTGCAAGGGTTAATGCATTATTAAAATCCCAGCCGGCATTTGTCGAGTTTTAATAAAACCGTTAAAAAGCTGGTGGTGCTAATGTACGCAAATTGCGTAGAGGACATGCAGGGCAGGCCCCTATAATGAGGAGTTGTCCTTGGTCCTGTACGCAAATTGCATATAGTACCAGCTGCTGTGATAATGTTAGATAAGGGGACAGCTCCTGGTGCTGAAGTTTAGCAGTGCTCACTGCTAAACTCCATCAGCCGGCGTCCGGTTGCACAGTACCATATCATGAATGATATCGCTGAAACGTCACGTGTTTGGAGTCATTCAAACGACATCGCTAGTACATCATTGCATGTGACACCGAGATACGACTACGATAAATTGTTGGATCACAGATTTGAGAACATGTTTTCAAATCAGACGATCGTCGTTCAGCCAACCTGCTGCATCGTTCTGCGTGACACCGCGATAACGATGTCGTTATTGACTTCCCCTATTCATAACAGTGAACAAGTATCGTTCGCTGGGTTGTGCGAACAATAGCTGGTCGCCACATTGTTGGTGCGTCGTCCACGATATCTAGACGTGTGACATCTCACTAACGATCTCAAAAAGATGTCCTAATGACCACGCTCCCGTGAGATCCTTTGTGAGATCGTTACAACAGTGAAACGTGTAACGGTACCTTTGGTTTGCTACAAACATCATTATTCTTAGCAGTGCATCATCCTGTGTAAACAGGAGCTTAGGCTATGTGCAGACAGATGTTTTTAAAGCAGATCCACTTTAAAAAAAACATGAAATTGCATTAACTACACTTAAAAGTCTCTCCCCATGGCTGGGGTCACACAATCGTAGATTCTCTTATTTGAGAGAATCAGGTGGATGATGTACATGACATTCCGATCAAACTCTGATCACTCTCTGATCTGAGTGTCAGCATAGTGTGACCTGATTTTCTCTGTTGACAGAATTGCAGCACACTGTGAGGACAAGATGGAGAACCAACGTCTCTATCTCGATTGTGTGAGTCCGCGGAAATTTGATGCCATCCAAGAGCAGTCAGCTGATTTCAACGCACCCATACACTTGAATGGGTGAAAATCATCCAATTTGCACAATTTTCTCATGACAAAATGTTATAAAAAAGCCAACTCTGATCAGGACTTCACCATTAAATATCATTAGACCGAGTGCTGTCTGATAGAAGGACGGATAGCGCTCATCTGATATAGACGGTGGTGTGAGCGAGCCCTATTCATATTTATTGCAAAACCACTTTGCTGGTTATGTGTTCAGTCTTTTTTTTTCCACTTGTGGTTTTGAAAGAAAAAGTGAGTACATGTCAAATCTTTAAAGCGGCCCGTAGGGAAACCACTCCAAACTAGCCACTGTCCAATCAGAAGGATGCAAAAAAAAATAAATAAAGGAAAAAACCTCCAAAAACTCTTCAAAAGCCTTTAAGCAAAGGAAAGTCTTCTCTAAGGACTCCCCAAAAAGGGAGCATTTTCCTCTTGAAAAATTCATCTTTTTCAATGCCTCCAAACTATTCTGTCAGCTACATAGCCTAAAGATGGCCATACACGAGATTACAAGGCGTATTCCAGGCATGGTCCTAAAGCTGATGGACACATCGTTTCAGTTAACATCATTGTCCGTCTGAGTCTATAGACTATGGGGAGATTTGAGGCTGTCAGACTGGTATCACTCACCTCCTGGGGAGTAAAGGATCGAAAGGTGCCTACTGTCATTGCAGCATTGGGCTCTGTCCAGACTGCAAGTTCTGATGCTCCAACCGATAGTTTCTCTAGTGTCTGGGATCAACACAGGCAGACTCATGTGTTGACCGGCTGTGTGCTGATTCATAGGCAGGCTGGCAAGAGTTAATCTCTACTGTCTGCTTGCTCCTCTTATCATATGTAATGGGAAGGTCAATCACAATGTCTCCCCAGCTATTTATGATGTTGGAATCCTTCTAACCATCCCAGCTATAGTTTATCCTATGTTGATCTGTGAGGTGTGGAGTCCCAAACTCTTGAGAAAGTTGTGCTATTTACTTGTTGCAGTTTGGAAGTTCTCTCTTGCTGTTCTGTAGCTTCCTGCTCTTGTTTTGCCTCCTACTACTCTTACTGTCTTTACCCTTGTGTGTGAATGCATTGTGCCAGTTTTGGTTTTCCCTTCTCTGTCTTCATCTGTGGAGTTTATTATTCCCCTGTTCTGGGGGGAGGGAGAATGAGAACAGGTCAATAGCAGGGTCAGGTTGGAGACTTAGGCCTCTCCACTATTAGGAGTACCCCTGAGATAGGGACAGTGCAGGGCTCCCTAGTTGAGGGAAAGATCAGGCACTTTGGTTTCCCATTATCCCACAGTCATCGTGACACATACACTATCGAGTAAATGCTCGTTTGGTCAACAGCTTTCTAAAGGTACCCTCAACTTATCCAGGAATGCATTTGTTTTGTACATAGAGAGAAGAATTAGTTACTGGAAAAGAAAAAAGGATCAGACCTACTGTAAATTGATCTGCCCTATCCTTCATGCCCTCAGCATCAGGGGAGGCTAACAAAACACATAAGATGGTTAACTGATCCCATCAAATTCTTCTGGTCTGGTTCAATTTTGAGAAGTTTTAGGCCCAGAATAACAAAAAATGGAACACTGCCCCCTATAAGGATTTACAAAAAAAATCATCACAAAATCTTAAACTAAAAATGTTATAATGTATTAGGGATTCTGTCAGTTGAATTTATTATTATTATTATTATTATTTATTATCATTATTATTATTTATTTATTTAGCGCCATTAGGTTCATTGGAGCTTTACATGTGTAAGGGCAGACGAGGAAGAAGAAAGTAAAATGACGACAATTAAATCATACAGATACAGTACGGCAGAGGAACCTGTCTACGAGGGCTCACAGTCTATGAGGGATGGGTGGGAGACAGTAGAAGGGGAGAGGTGAGATGGAGCAGCAGATTAGGTCTCAGTGTGCGTTGTAGGCTTCAAGGAAGAGATGGTTCTTTAGGTATTTCTTGAAGGTTCCCAGGGTAGGGGAGTGTCTGATGTGGTGTGGAAGAGAGTTCCAAAGTATGGCGGATGCACGAGCGAAGTCCTGTATGCGGTTGTGCGAAGAGGAGATGAGGGGGGAGTAGAGGAGGAGCTCTTGGGAGGATCGCAGGTTGCGTGAGGGTAGGTAACGGGAGACCATGTCAGAGATGTATGGAGGGGACAGGTTGTGGATGGCCTTGTATGTCAGGGTTAGGGTTTTGAACCGGGATCTCTGGGAAGTGGGGAGCCAGTGAAGGGCTCAGCAGAGGGGGAGACAGGGGAGTAGCTGGGAGATAGGTGGATGAGACGGGCAGCGGAATTGAGGATGGTTCAGAGAAGTGCGAGGGAGGAAGCGGGGAGTCCGGTGAGCAGGAGGTTGCAATAGTCAAGGCGGGAGATGATGAGGGCTTGGACGAGTGTTTAGCAGTGTCTTGGTCAAGGAAAGAGTGGATTTGGGTTGTTTATTTGAGCTGGAATTGGCAGGTGATGGTGAGGGCTTGGATCTGTGGCTTGAAGGAGAGGGAAGAGTCAAGGATTACCCAAGGCACTTGGCGTGGGGGACGGGTGAGAGTGTGCAGTCACTGACAGTAATGGATAGGTCGGGTAGAGGGGGGAGAGCGACTAGGGGGAAGACGATCAACTCAGTTTTGTCCATGTTGAGCTTGAGGAAGCGAGAGGACAAGAAGGATGAGATGGCGGACAGGCATTGCCGAATTTTGGATAGTAGGGAGGAAATGTCGGGGATGGACAGGTAGAGCTGGGTGTCATCGGTGTAGAGGTGGAATTGGAGGCCGTGGGACTCAATGAGTTGGCCTAGGCCAAGGGTGTAAATGGAGAAGAGCAGTGGTCCCAAGACTGAGCTTTGGGGAACTCCAACAGATAGGGGAAAGGCGAGGAGGAGGTGTGGGAGTGGGTGACGTTGATAGTCCGGTCCATTAGGTAAAGGAGATTCAGGAGAGGGCTAGGTCAGTGATGCCAAAAATTCTAAAATTTGAAGTAGGAGGGAGTGGTCGACTGTGTCAAAGGTTGCAGAAAGGTTGAGAAGGAGGAGGATGGAGTAGTGTTGCTTGGTCTTGGTGGTCAGTAGGTCGTTGGTGACTTTGGTTAGGGCTATTCCGGTGCAGTGGTGGGGTCGGAAACTGGATTGTAGGCAGTCAAAGAGGGAGCAGGAGGAGAGGTGGGAGGAGAGTTCGAAGTATACGTGTTGTTCAAGCCATTTGGGAGAGGAGAGATATGGGACAGCTTGTTGTATGCAAATAGTCCCTTAATCCAATGATATTTAACTTAGTTTAAAGGGTGCAGCTGTTCTGACACAATCAAAGCATTTAGTTTTAGTAATACAGCAGAGCTGAGAGAGCTGCCTTCGCCCACACCAGGCTCTCTGTAGAAATTGTGCATTGACAGTGAGATGTGAATCACATCAGGGGGCGTGTCAGACTGCCCCGCTCATGAAAAAGTAGTACAGTAATGATAATCACCAGGTGATAAAGCCTTTAGTTTATGTAAACCATAGCACAGAGATGGATAAGAGAAGCACTGTTGACTTTTGTGTTTAACCCTTACAGCTTGCTGTCCTCAGCTTACATAGCAAAAAGTTGATGACAGATTCCCTTTCAGTATGTAGCTTCCATACAGTCTAGGGCTATATCGAGACATTTAGGTTGGATCATTAAACTTTGGCATATTTTTATGTCATGTTGCTAACCAACTTTTATCTGCTTTGATATATCTCAAGGAGATATAAAAGTGTAACTAATAAAAAAAGACCAAGATAAGAATCCTCCGCTGTCATCTCAGACAAGTTCTTGATGCTTTTGTGCGTTATGGTGCTGCTCTTTTCTTGAGACATATATCCAAGGAGTCTCAGAACAACATCTCATGGGTAGGTTTAAGGTCACGGGCACTTCAGCATTGTGACATACTGGAGGTGTGGGAATATTGTCGGTAATGCTACTCATTCTGTCTTATCTTTCTAGAGAATAGTTTTCACATGTCATTTTGTCAACTACAAAACATGTAAAAAGAGCAGAATTTCCACTTTTGGACAATACTCCACAAATGGAGTATTAACTGAAACATCTCTGTTTTAGGATAAGGTGTCATTTTTCATTTTGCTAGGCACTAAGTGCTATGCTCGAATTAAATGGCTGTAATCCTACACCAGACAATGAAATGGTGTGATTAATAGGACGTACGATGAAGTAATTTGTACAAAACACAATCAGAAGTCATAATACTGGATCTGCTCATAGTCAATTTATAATCCTGTATTTCAATATAGGTATATAGAAGTAGGGATGGGCGAAACCGAACTGTAATGTTTGGGAGGTCCACACCGAGCACCTGGTGATCGGGCACAGATCCCGAACATGGACTGCCCTGTGAAGTCCGTGCTACAGTTCGGATTCGGTTCGGGGGTGGGGTGCTGTTAAAAAAAAGAAAATACTTCCTGGGTATTCACTGCTGAAGGGCAGAACAACCAATCACAGATGCTGTGATAGAGAATGATCGTGTGACACGAGTCACTACAGTAATAACTAATCTCTGATGTGCAGAAAAGAGACTGTAATAATGGAACGTAAATATAATAATATTACTACTTAATGGTAGTAAAGAGAGGTAAAAAAAAATCCGGGGACAATTCCAGGAAATGGCTCAGTAACAGAACTAGGGATATACAGAAGCGAAGTCCAATTCAAGCCGAAGTAAGGAAACCAGAGGGACAAAACAGAATAATGAGGAACAGGCAGAAAGAGGAATCAGGTCACAAGCAGAGTCAAGTCCAGGTAAGGTAACTAATCATACAGGGTCTGTCTCAGAGCAAGGAGAGATCAATCCTACACCTACAAAAGCAAATGTACAATTGACACAGCAAGCTTCCTTACGTAGAATTCTAAACAAGTGAGCTGGAATGCAGGTGATCTGCAGCATAGAGCCAGCATAGACTGACAATCCTCACAACAACCTATTAAAGGAAAAAGGCAGTGTGGAGATCATGACAGGTCATTTGTGATTGGCTGTTAGAATAACCTGAGAACCGCCTATACATTTCAGCATCTCCCATGCAGGGTATATGCTAGAATGTATGGGCTGTTATCAGGTTACACCCAAAAGCCAATCATAGATGCCCATTCTCTGTAATAGTGGCACCTGGATCCCAGCAGTAAAGTGAGTGCTTCTCTCGCTCACTTATGGCGGTTTACTGGGTACCGTGATGCAGTTCATTAGGGTCATCCGAGTTCCCAGCTGACGCATCAGCACTGAACTCAGGTGAACCCAACTGTGACATCACCGTCATAATACTGGATGTGCACATAGTCAATTTATAATCCTGTATTTCTATTCAAGAATATAAATGAAATAAATATAGAAATAGGGATAGGCAAACCCGAACTGTAATGTTAGGGGTCCACACCAAGCACCTGATGTTCGGGCACAGACCCCGTACACAGACTTCCTTGTGAAGTCTGTGTTACAGTTTGGATTTGCTTCGGGGCCGGGGAACTGTAAAAAAAAAAAAGTAGTGATTAAACAGCATCATTATACTTATTGGCGTCCAGGCGTCCTCCCACTCGTACTTCCGGAGCCGCTCATTAACTTCCTGGGTATTCACTGCTGTAGGGCGGAACAACCAATCACAGATGCTGTCACTGAGAATGGGTATCTGTGATTGGCTGTTAGAATAACCT
Organism: Allobates femoralis; assembly: GCA_033576535.1. NCBI lineage: Eukaryota > Metazoa > Chordata > Amphibia > Anura > Aromobatidae > Allobates > Allobates femoralis. The sequence goes on from JARQOC010000009.1 coordinate 89,512,360, forward strand.
GAAAACAGCCCATACATTTTAGAATTTCCCGTGCAAGGTAGATGCTACAATGTATAAGTTATTATCAGGTTACTCCAAAAGCCAATCACAGATGCCCATTCTCTGTGACAGTGGCACCTGGATCTCAGCAGTAAAGTGAGTGCTTCTCTCACTCACTTATGTTTGTTTACCAGTTGCCGTGATGCAGTTCACTGGGATTATCCGTGTTCACAGCTGACGTGTCACCACTGAACTCAGATGAACTCGATTGTGACATCACTGCAAGCACATCCAAAGTCATTTTGTCGGCAGTGTGCACTGTGACCAGATGTTCCTTTATCTCTGCCTGTGGATTATCGTTGGAGGGTTTTGTTTTGGGTTATTATAGATGGAAGCAGGGATTTCTTTTGTGTTTATTGCAATTAAAATATTTTTTCTCGGTATTCTGTTTTTATGATGTTTACTAGCGATTCATAGTGTACATGACTAACATTGGTCAGACATTATGAATCTTGGAATTAGTGCCAGCTGCCAATACAAAGCTGGCATTAACCCCTTTATTACCCAGTGTGCCACCAGGGGCGCTGGAAGAGCCAGGTTAAACGCCTGAGAATGGCACTACAAAAGAATGTACGGTAGTTTATTTTATAAACAAACAAACAGTACTTTACTCAGCCTTCCTGCCTTTCCTATTGTCTGTATTGTCCGCAGCAGTGATGTCACTTTGACAGCACTGCAGCCAATCAGTGAGCTCAGTGGCTCTGATCATCTCACTTCGTGAGCTCCGGTAGAGTAGCTGAGCTCACTAATTGGCTGCAGCGTTGTCAAAGTGATATTAGTGCTGCAAACAATAATTGGAGCAGCAATAATGCATCAGTGTCAGCAGGGCCGGCTCCACATATTTGTCGGCCCTGGGTGAAAGAGTCTCGATAGGCCACTTTACACTCTGTCCGCACTGCTGCACATCTGCACCTTAAGCCGCACCCCAGGTTTAGACAGATGTAAATAAGAAAACATTTCTTCCTATTAAAGATTCTATGCCGCTGTAAAAGGGAGGTGTCATTAATGCTAATTTTAATGTACTAGAGTAGAATCCGGAGGCAATAAATCTATAGTTAGTGTCTTTCTGCAAACTATATTAGACACACACAGCTCTGCAATATACCTATAGACCTAGATGGTTCTGCTACATGTACATGTAGACACATACAGCTCTGCTACATGCACACTTGACACCCAGCTCTGTGACTTGCAAACTACACACACACAAAGCTCTGCTACATGCCCAATACATGCATATATAGACATGCACAACTCTGCTACATGCACATTACACACACAGCTTTGCTACATGCCCAATACATCCACATTACACACAGAGCTATGCTACATTAATATACAGGTACATACTCACAGCCATGCTATATGAAGATACAGATACACACACACAGCTCTGCTACATGGCCAGTGCATGCACACTACACAAACAGCTCTGCTACATGAACATACAGAGATACACACACAGCACTGCTACGTGCCCAATACATGCACAGACACACAGAGCTCTGCTATATGAACATACAGATACACACACAGTTCTGCTACATGGCCAATACATGCACATCCAGATACGCACAAGTCTGCTACATCCACACTACACACACAGCTCTGCTACATGAACATACAGATACATACACACAGCTATGCTACATGAATATACAGATACATACACACAGCTCTGCTAAATGCCCAATACATGCACACTACACACACAGCTCTACTACATGAACATACAGATACACACACACAGCTCTGCTACATGCCCAATACATGCACACTACACACACAGCTCTATTACATGAACATACAGATACACACACACAGTTTTGCTACATGCCCAATACATGCACATACAGACACACGCAGATCTGCAACATTCACATTACAAACATAGCTCTGCTACATGAACATACAGGTAAATACACACAGCTATGCTACATGAAAATACAGATACATACACACAGCTCTGCTACATGCCCAATACATGCACACTGTGCCGGCTCCAGGTTTTTGTGGGCCCCGGGCAAAACAGTGGCCTTGTTCACACACCTGTGCTCTAAGTATTTAGCGGTTCTGCGTTAAATACTTAGTTTTTGTGAGAGAAGCGCAGGTGCGTGTGTGCCGGCGCTTCCTTGAAACGCAGCCCCTGGTTACCCGATGTGTATCGTGGTAACCAGTTCATACTGCAGGCTGCCTAGTGACCGCTTATGCCGAGCGCACAGGGAAACGCTGCAGCGCTCGACATAAGCGGTCACTAGGCAGCCTGCAGTATGAACTGGTTACCACGATACACATCGGGTAACCAGGGGCTGCGTTTCAAGGAAGCGCCGGCACACACGCACCTGCGCTTCTCTCACAAAACCTAAGTATTTAACGCAGAACTGCCAGGCTGTATACAGCATATAATGTAGAGGCTGTGGGCTTTGTATGTATAATATAGAGGCTGCAGGCTGTATATATTACTTGGAGGCTCTGCTGCGCTGTATATATTATTTGGAGGATGTGGCAGCCCAGCAGCAGCTACCAAATATTATATATACTCCGGCACGGTCTCCACTGTATGCATGTATATATGTGTGTATGTATGTGTATATTATATATATATATAGTCAAGCACAGTCTCCAAATATTATATGTGAACTAGCACAGCCTCCACATACAACCCAGCAACAGCCTCCACATACACCCCAGCAGCAGCCTCTATATAACACCCAGCAGCAGCCTCTATATACACTCCAGCAGCCTCTATATGCACCACAGCAGCCTCTATATACACCCCAGCAGCAGCTTCTATATACACCCCAGCAGCCTCTATATGCACCCCAGCAGCCTTATACACCCCAGCAGCCTCTATATACACCCCAGCAACCTCTATATACACCCCAGCAGCTTCTATATACACCCCAGCAGCCTCTACATACACTCCAGCAGCAGCCTCTATATACACCCCAGCAACAGCCTCTATATACACCCCAGCAACAGCCTCTATATTTACCCCAGCAGCCTTTATATACCCAACAGCCTCTATATACACTCCAGCAGCAGCCTACAGCACACAGTAAAAAAAACCAAAAAAAAAACGATTATACTCACCTTGCACTTTCTTCTCTTTTCATCCTCTGCTACTTTCTCTCTCCTTTCTTCGTTCCCCTCGCTGGCCCTGCAGGCTGGGAGATGCTGCTGCTTCCTGCTTTCTCCTAGGCGTGTCCCGTCCACCTCTCTGCTCAGCTGCCTCCTGATTGGATGTGGGTGTTGCTGGGGGAGTGGTGCAGGTACACCCCTTGGATACCTGACCGCTGCCTTAGCATTAGAGAGCAAATGGAGGGGAAAATGAGCAAATGGAGGGGAAAATAATTATTGCGGCGTGATGGCACGATGTGTGTGGGCAGCGGTGGGCCCTTGTGTCAGATCAGGGCCCTGGCATTTGCCTAGGTACACCGGGTGCTGACGCCAGCCCTGCATGCTCACTACACACACAGCTCTACTACATGAACATACAGATACACACTCAAAGCTCTGCTACATGCCCAATACATTCACACTACACACAGAGCTCTGTTACATGAACATATAGATACACACACACAGTTCTGCTACATTCACATTACACACACAGCTCTGCTACATGCCCAATACATGCACACTACAAACACATCTTTGCTACATGAACATACAGATACACACAGCTCTGCTACATGACCAATACATTCACACTACACACACACCTTTGCTACATGAACCCAGATACACACACACAGTTCTGCTTACATGCACATATAGATACACAAAGCTCTGCTACATGGACACTACACGTACATACACATATACACACACAGCTCTGCTACATGCACATACAAACACACACTGCTCTGCTACATGGACAATGCATGCACACAGAAATACACACACATACACACAGCTCTATTGCAAGGACAGTGCATGCACGCACACACACACATACACACAATCTATACATGACCACATTGGTGCAGAGCAGGAGAGGAGCAGCAGTACTAACTTCAAGGGCCTTAATTTCAGTCATGTGATCAGTAACATGACTATAACTGGAAGGTCCCTCATTCTCCATGGAGCTCCCGGTAAGCTTCTTCTCCTGTGTACCAATCACCTAGATCAGTGCAGAGCAAGAGAGAGGGGGAGAAGATAGCTGTCTTTGAGCAGGGCTCCTCATTGCTTCCCTCACAGACAGCGAGTGGGCCCTCTCACTACTTCAGGCCCTGGCATTTGCCCGGGTATGCCGGTTGCTGGTGCCGGACCTGACTGTCAGACCTGGTGAGGGTAAGTAAGGACTATTTTTTTTATTAACAAACTACAGCTAAAAGGGGACAAAACAGTCTTAATGACTACCTATCAATGTAAGTGGATGGGGCCAAATCAACCAGGCAGTTTTGCATGTGAAAAACGTTACTAGAAATAAATAAAGGGACTTCTCCCAATCTCTTGTCAGTACTGTAAATATCTGGAATAACAACAGCACAATAGGGTCTGATCTGGGCAAATAAAGTTTTTTTTGGGCAAGTGGAATTGCTCACCTTAAAACGTTCTGGAAGTCCCAACTAGAGATGAGTAGATCCGTCTTCCGTGTGCTGCTGACCCCACCGTGTTGCTTTGATCTCGCACAGTTTCGATCTAGAAACTCCACTATTCCTGGATTTACTGTGCTGTGTGTGTCAGTCACAGTCACGGATCCGGTGTCCGTTCTGTGCGCTCCTCTGTGGCGAGTGGTGATGGCACTCAGTCTCCCAGATGTGTTCCTCTTTCTTCAGTTCTCCTTCCCTCAGACCCTGGCTAGGCCTCGAATCGATGAGCAGACTGTAGAGAAGCCTGACGCAGCTACTTTACACTACAGTCTCCCTCAGTTCTCCCAAGAACTGGACTCTTCACAGTACTACCTCATACTGGACTAAACTCAGAACTAACTCTAGACTCAACTAGCTACTTCCTCTTGACCCGGAGTATATAAGAGAGCTGGTTTAGCTCCCCCTCCTGGCCCAGAGGTGCTAGTTTCAGTGTGTTGTGAGGAGAGAACCCGTGTGATGTTACTGTGGCATGTCAACACCTGGGGTGCCACATATTCACAGACTGCTAAATCTGCAACAGAGAAAACACTAATTTTTTCAAAATGACAGCAAGCAGCTCAGTAAATGACACATCACTGGAATCAGGGTCTCTATTTCTACATTATGCTGCTGTCAGATGGGATGGCAAAAACCTGGTGACAGGTTCCCTTTAATATAAAACATTATAGTGTGCAATTTGTGCATAAACATATATGAGGTTTCTGTCCATGGACTTCCTTTATGTAGAGTCGCAGTCTAGTCTTCATGGCCGTTCCCATTTGATTTGCTCTTGGATGTAGAATAGCCTCGGAACATACATTAGAAATTGTGTGCGCCGTCTATACTCATTTACATTAGATTTATTTGCGCTTTCCCGGAGGTAATGAATAAAGGCTTAATGGCAGTATATGGCCGGAGTAATCCCAATAGAACTCATATGTACCCAGCACAACACATATTACACGTATGCAGCCAAGCTGAATGAGATATGGCCGCATTGCTGCACATCCAAGTCTCGGCACTGGTGTAATGCTGTGCACCCATGTAGAAACCGATGATTTCGAAAAATGTCCCTGAATATTAAATGCCATAAAGAAATGAGAGGTTTTCTTTTCTGCTTTATTTCATTTAAATTCAGCTCCAGCTTGCATCGCCCCTCTGGTCCTTTTAGGCGGTCGGACAGAGAATGCATTGTCTGGGCTTGTGAATATTCCGCTGTCATTTGAATAGGACTCTTGTTCATGCAGAAGGCCGAACATTCACTCCCTATCATTCTTCGGGTTGTGGCACAGTTCGGTGCAGCGCTCTTGTTGACCCAATCCGTTCCCCTATAACCTCCACTCCTCCGAGTGCAGGACTAAGAATACAATGGAGACACTCTCACCCCTCCGACGTCTATTTCTGACTGGGTTCAATATGAATTGCAAACCCTTCTCCCCTACTCATGACTAGATGCAGACAAAAGACGTTCACAATGCACCAAATATAGTACAAAGCCTGGAGGCAGGAGCGGAGACGACTGCTGGATCCAGTGGCATTGGTAATCTGGTCACATCACAGCAGCCATACTGCAGTGCCACCAGTTCACATATACGCCAATGTTGTCTTTTTAGGAATCACAAGACACATGGCTCCTTAAAGGGGTTGTCTAGTCCCTGCTTTATTTATTTATTTTTTTAAACTCTAATAATACTATAAAATAATAAATGAAATCATTTTTTGCTACTACTCTCATTCTAACAATGCACGAGTACCTGATTGATCTTTCCATCCATTTTAGTCTGGACAGTCATGTAATCACTTCTGCGGTCGAGTGTCTATCTGGACTTAAAGGGGTTTTCCCATAAACAAAGGTACTTTCAGAGTACATTTCAATCAATAGATCTTGGAATATTAATAATTTTCACAATTGGATGTGTAAAAAAAAATGTTCCTGTGCTTAAATAATCTTATATATGTGTCCCTGCTATGTACTGTGTAATGGATGTGTCTGACCGTACAGGGACATGGTCTGATCATATCACATCTCCTTTGCTGAGATAGGGTAGGGTCACATTGAAAACATAAATTGCATTCACCGCATCCGAATCCGGATGCGGTGAACGCAATGCCGAGCACACACATTTTTTTACAAAAATGTGTGCTGAATACCGGACTGCGGTCACCGGATGGCTCAGGATGTGTAATCCTGAGCCATCCGGTAACTGCAGAGTTTGCGTTTCCCGCCTCAACAAACCTAGTAAAGAGTTAAATAGCTGACCTAAATGACTGTTAGAGGTCTGTAGGGGGGCTTAGACCCCCCTACAGACCGGCCGCCCACTTCTATAGTGTTCTACAATTTCTTACTGTGCACGGGCGAGGAGCCCGTGCATGTCAGCCAAAGTTGCCCCTACCCCCCCGTATCACTATAGAGGGGTGCATACACCCCTCTATTACAATTCTGCTTTAATTATGTGATGTACACCAATAAGTGTCACAATCGTCATGTAAGAATATATTTACATGTTCCGGAGGCAGAGTGAAGGGAATTCCATGGGCGGGGCTGTGTGCAGTAGCCTCCGCCCGCTCCTTCTTGATGGCCGCCCCCTCTGGCCGTAATCCAGTCTTGTGAGGGCGGGCACATCGTTAAAGGGGCGTGGCTAACCGCGGCACTTAGTTAGCCACGCCCCTTTAACGACGTGCCCGCCCTCACAAGACTGGATTACGGCCAGAGGGGGGCGGCCATCAAGAAGGAGCGGGCGGAGGCTACTGCACACAGCCCCGCCCATGGAATTCCCTTCACTCTGCCTCCGGAACATGTAAATATATTCTTACATGACGATTGTGACACTTATTGGTGTACATCACATAATTAAAGCAGAATTGTAATAGAGGGGTGTATGCACCCCTCTATAGTGATACGGGGGGGGGGGCAACTTTGGCTGACATGCACGGGCTCCTCGCCCGTGCACAGTAAGAAATTGTATAACACTATAGAAGTGGGCGGCCGGTCTGTAGGGGGTCTAAGCCCCCCTACAGACCTCTAACAGTCATTTAGGTCAGCTATTTAACTCTTTACTAGGTTTGCTGAGCCGGGAAACGCAAACTCTGCAGTTACCGGATGGCTCAGGATTACACATCCTGAGCCATCCGGTGACCGCAGTGCGGTCCCTGGAAACGCTGCGAAAACTGCTGCCTGCATGATTTTAAACGCAGGCAGCAGTGCCGGATCCGGCCACCGGATGGCTTGTGAAGCCATCCGGTGTTTTGCATAGGCTCCTATGAGGAGCGTTTCCTGGTCCGGTTTTGAGCTTTTTGAAAGCTCAAAACCGGATCAGGATTTTACAAAAAAAACGGAAATGTGACCCTAGCCATAATCTTATATATGTGTCCCTGCTATGTACTGTGTAATGGAGGTGTCTGACCATACAGGGACATGGTCTGATCATGCCACATCTCTGGGCTGAGATAATCTTATATATGTGTCCCTGCTATGTACTGTGTAATGAATGTGTCTGACCGTACAGGGACATGGTCTGATCATACCACATCTACTGTGCTGAGATAATCTTATATATGTGTCCCTGCTATGTACTGTGTAATGGAGGTGTATGACCATACAGGGACATGGTCTGATCATGCCACATCTCTGGGCTGAGATAATCTTATTTATGTGTCCCTGCTATGTACTGTGTAATGGATGTGTCTGACCATACAGGGACATGGTCTGATCACACCACATCTCCTGTGCTGAAATAATCTTATACATGTGTCCCTGCTATGTACTGTGTAATGAATGTGTCTGACCGTACAGGGACATGGTCTGATCATACCACATCTACTGTGCTGAGATAATCTTATATATGTGTCCCTGCTATGTACTGTGTAATGGAGGTGTCTGACCATACAGGGACATGGTCTGATCATGCCACATCTCTGGGCTGAGATAATCTTATATATGTGTCCCTGCTATGTACTGTGTAATGAATGTGTCTGACCGTACAGGGACATGGTCTGATCATACCACATCTACTGTGCTGAGATAATCTTATATATGTGTCCCTGCTATGTACTGTGTAATGGAGGTGTCTGACCATACAGGGACATGGTCTGATCATGCCACATCTCTGGGCTGAGATAATCTTATATATGTGTCCCTGCTATGTACTGTGTAATGGATGTGTCTGACCATACAGGGACATGGTCTGATCACACCACATCTCCTGTGCTGAAATAATCTTATACATGTGTCCCTGCTATGTACTGTGTAATGGATGTGTCTGATCATACAGGGACATAGTCTGATCACACCACATCTCCTGTGCTGAGTTAATCTTATATATGTGTCCCTGCTGTGTACTGTGTAATGGATGTGTCTGACCGTACAGGGACATGGTCTGATCATACCACATCTCCTGTGCTAAGATAATCTTATATATGTTTCCCTGCTATATACTGTGTAATGTCTGCTGTATTGTAGCAATGTTGCATCCCTCTCTGCCTGTGAGATAAAAGCAAAAGCTGTGAGAAACCTGTAGGTATAATCACACACAGCTCTGCAGTGAGATCAGGAGGGCAGAGGGTGGTCATCACACATCACACTGGTAACTCCTCCTTCTAGATATAATAATCTGTAGAGGCGGAGTTATCTTCCAGGCAATGACCACCCAATAGCCTGGAAGAAATCATCTACACACAGCAAAGTGATAAAAGATGATTTATCCACAATCAGGCATCTTATATGACGCAGACAAGGATGATTATTTTCAGCACTCTATAACCTGTATGCCCATGTTAATACTGTAGTTTGATAGGTCAAATGTGGTGACAGATTCCCTTTCAAGGGTTATTCTCAAAATAGAGGATATGTTACTGATGACTCAATCTTGAATGGAGCAGAGGTGGCGATGCTCAACTTCTATTAATTTCCTATGGGACTGCAGGAGAAATCCCAGCAGAGCCTGTTCCCAGGTACAAGAGCCTCATTTTCAGGGTTCCTATGGGTCCCAGTGGTTCACCTATAGGGATCAAAAAGCTATTACTTATCCTCTGAAGAGGGAATAAATGATGACTTTGGGGTAATGCTATCTTTTCATTGGTATAAAGTAGATATAAGTTAGCCTTTACCTTTTGTTTCCTAAAAAATAAACAATTGGGGCTTAATAGTTATTTTGTAACCAGTGGCATAACTTGCAGGCCCAGGGACCCTGGTGCGAAGGCTGCAACTGGGCCCCCAATTATTGAAAATCTTTAATAATATTAGTCTTTTTCTATGGGCCAAAGGGACTTTTGGGGCCCCCTTAGGCTGCAGGGACCGGGTGCGATCGGAACCCCTGCACCTACTGTACTTACGCCCCTGTTTGTAACCCATAGGCGAAAAAAGGAGCCTCCTCCCTTTGTTTAGATTATACTTGGCTCCTTTACTCAAGATAATATGGAAAACACTCTGGGCTGCAGTCTACATTGGGCCACCATATATAAGACGGAGCATAGAGCATCTCGTGGTCAAAGTGAGAGTTGGCCGGCAAAGGATACTGTGAGCTGGTAATTGACCTCATAGAAGTACCAATATTTGGCTTACAAGCTAATGTAGGAACGCTCGATCCCGAGTATCCACCCTTCCAAATAGACCTGATGTGCAAGAAAATTTCTCGTTTGTCGGGTGTGATGATTTTTATTCTTTTTAACGTTCTTTTTATTCAAGGAATAGAAATGTACAGAATAATAAACATGTAAATGATTCGGATATTCATATTAATTACAGGCAAGGCAAGTAATGACAGAAGAGTAGGGGGTAGGGCAGTCCTTGGAGGTATACAAAGGACGTCACATAGTACACATTGCTCTACGCAGACCACTTGAACTGAGACGAAGGTCATTGTAGCCTGTAATTGTGTGATAGGTTTCACATAGATCAAACAGTAAATTTAACATTAAGAAAGAAATAGTAGGAAGAGTCGTTGGAAGATAGAGAGGTGGAAAATACAGATTGGAAGACAAGCCGGGGGCGTGGAAGGGTGTAGGCAGATAATGATGTCCCAGTGATCCCAGCCACGTCTGATCGTTGGTCGGATCGCTGGGACATCGTACTGTATAACGGGGCCTTAAGAGGAGGGCTGGCAATAAGGGGGGGTAGGAAAAGAGAGGTGTGGGGGTAGTCACCTTGGGAGAGAGACATAGAAGGATATCAAGAATGGGAAGTATAAGAATATTATCTCAGGGGTCAGAGAGGTGTGTTTTTTTTTTTTTAAGACCAAAAGGATCGTCTCTTCCAATTTTTTCCAGTAGGGTTGAATGGCCGAACAGGTCCACCAAAGATGAAGGTAGCTACCCACGTCTGTGGAGCACCTCCAGCATTTATCAGATGTGGAGTATGCCATCTATGTATTTGCTCGGGAGTGGTATACCATCTCGTGAGCATTTTAAAGGCCCCTCTCCATACGTTCGTTTCCAAGAGTCTACCTTTAAAATGCTCACAAGATGATGATTTTTATTCCAGCATAAAAATAATCTTCAACATCAGTGAACGACTGACAGATCCACTGTCATTTAATGCCATTGATTGGCGTGTATGAATGGATTACTAGTATGTAATGATAGAAATGGAGTCCAGCCACCACCCTGTTCTAATGTAGAGCAATGAGAGGATCCATGATTGGAGTTGGGTCTGCTAAGTAGAGGTCTGGCAGGGGGCTTATGGCCCGTCAGATATACTGAGGACCACCTCTAGCTTGTTGATAAAATTCAGTCGGCTGAAGTGAGCACCACCCTGCAAGATGCAAATAGTCAACAGACCACTGCCAGCCTAGAGCTTGATTAATGTTACTTCCCACAGAATCTAAGAGGTAAGCTTCTCTCCTTGTGGAGAGTGACATGCCAGTATGAGGAGATTTAAAAGCTGCAATGCCCCTCTGGGAAATTAAATATGCAAATTATCTCATCAGAGAGGAAGAGGACTTGAACTCTAGTGCCACCTACTGGAAGCAGCAATCCTAAAAGTCAATATCAAGCCTTATATGAGGCTTGTCATATGATTGGAGATTAAAACCAGACCAGAATCTCAATGGGCAGACATTGTGTTTTGGGGTGATTGCCCTTCGTCAATGCAAATGATAAGATCTGATTTGGCTGTATGAGAGGCTAAGTAGGGTCTAAGGGTCTAAGATTTTTCCTTATGCGAGGTGACATGCCAGATTTGGTTTGTCAGAAATGGGGAGACTCTCCCGAAGAAGAAAACCTTCCCCTTAGACCCCACTTGACCTCTCATACCGCCAGATCAGATCTCATTCTTTGCACTGACAAGGAGGGCAATATCCCAAAACACCATGTCTGCAAATTGAGACTCTGGTCTGGTTTTAAATCTAAGTTACATGGCAAGGCTCGATATTGACTTTTAGAATTAGTTCTTCCAATTGGTGGCACTAGAGTTCAAAGCAATAAATAAGAAGATAAATCTCCAGTGCTTAGTCAGATAAGAGTGCAGCAGAGGGCATCCAGCTGGAACCTCCGATCATCAATCACAGGCAGCTCTGACTGTGCAACCGCTCAGGACTTCTGGCTGCTCGTGTCGGATGACAAGGCTGCACTCCTCATCCGTTTAGTATCCAAACTTTATTTCAATATGCGCTGGGTGGAAATAGTGACAGTCTGTTTCGCACCGTTTGGTGCTTCAACTGGCCCCACTTATAGAATGTCGCCCTCTCCACCCAGCGCCTCCCTGACGATGTTTTTCTAATTGAAATAAAGTTTGGATACTAAATGGACGAGGAGTGCAGCCTATTCATCTTACCCTCTGTGGCACTACAGTTCAGGCCCTCTTCCTCTCTGAAGAGGCAATTTGCTTATGTTTCAGCAGACTCATGTGTAGTGATCCGGTCCAGGTAATGTCTGTCCCTTTAAGTGCCCCTGGACTATGAGTCACGTCTGTACACTACAGCTCACTTCTTGACTCCCTCTCCATGAGTCTTAGTGAGCATTAAAATATCCAATTATCAGGTATTCCTCACTCCAATGGGTTTTATTAAAGCAAATCTCATTTGCGGTATTATAGCACCATGTAATGGTGAAAGTGTGCATTTTTTAAGGAGCTGAGATGTGAACTCGGTGACCTATTGGCCAGTTTCCAGTCACATGGTCAATAGGAGGAGCTGCTTCCAGGCTTGTCTGGAATTCCCCTTGCCAGGCCTTCAGAGAGAAGAAAACACATGTGGAGGCTGTTTGTACTACAAGATTTCCTGCAGGCCTAAGAGCCTGAGATCCCTCTCTAATCTGTATAGACATCATTATAAAGCCTTTCTGGCTGGATCCGCCGCAATTTCCTACATTCACCTAAAAGTACTTTTGTGACTAACTGTGGTGAACTAATCCCGGAGTACAGGTCTGTAACATTTTTTTACTGCATCTACCTTCCTCTACAAACTATCAAAAGACTCTGACCTGTGCTCTTAAAGCTCCAGACCCCAATTCCATCTCAGCATCTGACGCACCCCAGGGCCGTGGGATACTCGGCACCAGGCTATTACTGTCACTGGGGAGTCACAGGGGTCAAGACCCGACTTCCGTGACCCTGGGTTCAGTTGAAAAGAGGCCTTCTGGTTTGGTAGGGAAAGGGGTGATAGAAGGAATTAGTTTGTGACGCCACCCGTGGTATGTGGTTATAGGTGGCCACCGCTGCTGCAGAACCTCCAAGGACGATAGACGGGCAGCTGGAATGGAGCGGCTCCCCACGGGCGAAGCCGATCCCCGGGGCAGTGGATGTTGATGGGTGTATGGTGCAGGATGGAGGGTGCACAAACAACTGGAGGCCACAGCAGTGAACGTTTCCTTTGCCTTTACTTGTATGTTGCAGTTACAGTCTGGGCACTGGTTTAGATGTTACTGTCAACCCGGGTGGCATGGAAGCAATCATGGGATCAACCTAGCCAGGTGGGTTGGAGGCCTCGCCTCTGCGCTTTGTGTGTAGGCTCCTGCTGCTTGAATTTAAGCTGCTGGCCCTCTCTCTCCTGCGTGTGCCAGTATGACAGGCAGCTCGAGTCCTCTTTCAGGGGTCACTCTTCAGTGGAGACCCTGGGCTCTAGTATGCTGCTTTGCCTCCAGACACTTTGGTGTGGATGGGGAACTTGGAATTCCCTACGCTCTGGTATTGGCTGCCGGGACATTAGACCCTGCACAGCCTTGGACCCGGTGTCCGTTTCCTGATGCTTTTCCTCTGGGGTGAGCATGACAATGCTTGGCTCCCCCAGGCTCTCTTCTCCTTCCTCCTCAAGACTCACTCCATGGCTGTTCTGACTAACCCCACCTCCAGGTCAGAACTTTATATAGGGAAGCTCCCCTTAAGCTGGGTTCTAGAGCTCCCCCTTCTGGTCTGGAGACAGGAAAGTGTTGGATGCTGTGCCACCTGAATAGAAAACCCCCTTTTTGCTTCCAGGCGTGACATCACCCCCTGTGAGGAAGGCAATGCCACCATTGCAACCAGACCCCTGGGGTACTACACATCCAAGTGTAAGCTGTATTTGCCGTGGATAATCCACGAGAGACTGTTCATTATTTAGTCCAAGTTATTTTCCCCGTTTCTGCTGAAGTAAAAGCATCTGCTATCCCTGAAACCAATGTGTGTAATAACTCTTTGGCTGCGGGCACCATGTGGGGGTGGATAGCAGGGAACGTTCAGCCTGGTCATCACACATGTAAGTGGAGAGGGTACAGCTTCTAAGCCAGTCCTATCACGGTATCATCATAGTCATTATAGCTGGATTTTCAGCTGTAATATGGACTCCAACCAATGGTGCTGCATACCAACATCTGTTTGCTTGCAAGAATCTGGGATTGCCGGGTGAGTGAGCCAATGGACCAAGTATTGATGGACGTATTGAGCGTCAAGGAACATTCTCAGGAGTAAAGAGAAGGAGTAAATGGCTGTCAAGAATATTCAACAAGTAAAGAGAAGAGGCTTTGTATTATTTAGAGGGAAACACTCTTTGTTTTCTGCAGGATGTGATTTACTGTGTTATTTGAAGAACACTTTACTTTCGCCGTTCACATACTTTACTTAGATAATACAGTGAATGGGCTCGTCTCATTCATGCAAGGTTTGGATAAGTGTCTCTTCAGTGAAAATGATTTATAATGACTCTGTCACCAGGTTGTTGCTGCCCCACGGGAGAGCAGCATAACGTAGCGGGAAAGACCCTGAGTATGTGTTACTGGGCTGCTTGCTGTTGTTTTGATAAAACCCCTGTTTATCAGCAGCAGATCTTTCAGTTCTTGGACTGCTGAGCTCTGTATAACCCGTCCCAGGGGCGGAATGGCCCAGGTGGCAGAGGTGCGGTCGGAACATCCCGCCAGCACCCCCCCCCCATCCTGGTCATCAAAAAAGTCAGACAGCACCCATCCTCCCCCATGGTCATCAAAAGCACCCCCCCTCCCGGTCATCAAAAAATTCCGACAGAACTTCCCCCCGGTCATTATTTCTGATAGCACCTTCCCTCCCGGTCAGTCCAAAGCTGCTACCCGGGGCCAGAGGCACCAGCCAGCCCCTGACTCGCCCACTACACTGATTGGCAGCTATCTATGTGCACTGTGCATAGGCAGAAAGTTGCCAATAACTGGTGTGAGCGAGGTTATACAGAGCTTGTGAATATGGAAGACTACCAGGCAGAAGATTTACTAGTCCAGTAGTTATTATTTCCTGCTGATAATAATCAAAACTACAACAAGCAGCCCAGTAAGTGACACCACTGAAATCAAGCTCTCTGTCTCTACATTATACTACAGTGGCAAAAATCTGGGGACAGATTATGATTATTTTAATGCTCTTTAATAAATATGGGCAATGTATCTTAGCACATGAAGTAATCAAACTATGAAATATATTCTAAACCTCTCAGTTCATCTCCATTCACATGATGATTCCATGGCTACAAATATTTACAGTGTATGTATGGTGGTGTGGGATACTATAAATGACTTGTTACATTACATACAATGCGTGAAATAAGTATTGAACACGACACCAATTTTCTGAGCACATATATTTCCAAAGGTGCAATTGATATGAATTTATCACAAGATGTCAATAACAACTCATCCAATCAATAAAGGCAAAGAAATCAAACCATAGATGTCCATAAATGTAGTGACTTGTAATAATGAGAAGCGACACAGGAAAAAAAAGTATTGAACATATGAAAAAAAAGAGAGGTGTTAAAAGCCATAGAAAGTCATGATACCAGCTGAAATCTATTAGTAGTTAGAAAGCAATCCTGCCACTTAGTGAAAAATAATATCAGCTGGTTTGACTGATGGCCTAGAAAAATGTCTCATTACCAAGGTGTTACACAAGAAACATCTCATGATGTGTAAAACCAGTGAGCTGTCCCAAGACCTTCACAAACTTATTGTTGCAAAACATACTTATGGCATTGGTTAAGGAAGACTTTCTAAACTACTGAAGGTTCCAGGTGAGCACTGTTGGGGCCATAATCCGGGAGCGGAAAGAAAATAATTTCACCATAAACTGTCCACGATCAGGTGCTTCCCTCAAGATTTCAGACAGATGAGTGAAAAGAATTATCAGAGGAGTTGTTCACGAGCCAAGGACGCCTCAGCAGATACAACTGTTTCAAAGAAAAAAAATAAGTAATGCAGTCACCAACCATAGCCTGTATGCACGCTCCTGTATGCACGCTCACCATGCAAGACTCAGTTGCTGAACAAAAAGGAGGTTCAAGCATGTTTTTAGTTTGATCATCAACATTTACACAAGCCTGTGAAATACTGGGAGAATATAATCTGGTCAGATCAGACCACAATTGAACTCTTTTGAAGCAGAAAGGCATATCACCCTAAAAACACCCTACTAACAGTGAAGTTTGGAGGTGGGAACATCATGGTGAAGGGTTGATTTTCAGTATATGGCACTGGCAAATTTTACGTGATTGAAGAAAGGATGAGTGGATAAATGTAACAAGACATTCTTGATAAAAATTTGTTTTGGTGGACATCTCAGCATGACAATGATCCCAAACCCACAGCCAAGGAAACTCTCAATTGGTTTCAGAGAAAGAAAATAAATCTTCTAGAATGGCCGAGCCGATCACCGGAGCTGAATCCAATAGAAAATGTATGGAAGGAACTAAAGCTCAGAGTTCATAGAAGGATCCACAGGACCTGCAGAATGTGAAGAGTGTTTGTGTGGAAGAATGGGCCAAAATCCCCCCGAACAATGCAGGAACTAGTGCCTCCATACAGAAGGCGCCTGGAGCTTCATCACCAACGAAGACTTTTGAACGAATTATTAAATAAATTTCAGTAACGTGTTCAATTCTTTTTTTCCTATTTCAGTTCTCATTATTACACATAATTTATGGACATCTATGGTTTGCTGATTTGATTTCTTTGCTTGTGTTGATTGGATGGACTGTTACCAACATCTAGTGAGACATTCATGTCAATAGCACCTTTAGAAACTTATTTACTTAGAGAATTGTTGTCTTGTTCAATACTTATTTCACGCGCTGTGTATTCATCCCCATGCAGAGACTATAGCATATCCCATCCCTGTGTATGAGCGAATGGAACCACTGTTACCAACGGAGAAGAAAATGTGCATTCTGTGTATTTTCTATTAACATACCCAGATTTAATACATGGATAGAAAATGAAACAGGAAACAATTTTCTGATTTGGTAAAATAAAAAGAAATAAGAACAAGATGGGTATTGTTGCTGCAGCTGGGAAGAGATGGACCACACAGATCCAGTGGCACCCAAAGTCGGGGAACAAATGAACCCTTGTGTCATTATCACTGGACTTTCTTGGCTTTCTAAAGAAGGAAGATGAGCAAATGTCCAAAAGTGACCTCTTCTGTCTATCTACTATTTTAGAATTAACCAAAATCACTGTTCGCAGAAAGATTCCTCTGCAGGAAAAAGCAGGAGAGGAGTAACACTAATAAGGAATGTAGGTCAAGAATTCTAAGTCTTCGGAAAGTTGTTCATTGGTAATTTGTAAGAGCCAACATGGTGACTAAGGATGAGCGAGTATACTCGCTACTATTCGGTATTCGCCGAATAGTAGCGGTATTCAGGCTACTCGCTACTCTCCGAGTACTTATGAGTACTCGGGAGTAGCGAGTAGTCCTAATACTTTCGCAGTGTATCTATAGATACACTGCGAAAGTAGCCTAAAAGTTAATAAAAGTTGTTAAAAAATAATAAAGTTTCATACTCACCTTCCGACGCCCGCACCGGGACCGGCAGAGAAGCCATCCGATCGCTGGACAAGGACCTGTGACTACCAGCCAATCAGATGGCCAGTAGCGATCTAGCCAATCAGATGGCGCAATGTCACAACCATGTGATCGCTAGCGGCCACCTGATTGGCCAATTTGCAAGGTCCTAGATATACTATCAGGACCTTGCAAACTGGCCAATCAGGTGGCCACTAGCGATGACGTAGTTGTGACGTGGCGCCATCTGATTGGCTGGTAGTGAAAGGTCCTTTTCCAGCAATCGGATGGCTTCTCTGGCGGTCCCGGTGCAGGTGTCGGAAGGTGAGTATGCAAGTTTATTACTTTTTAACAACTTTTATTAACTTTCAGGCTACTTTTGCAGTGTATCTATAGATACAATGCGAAAATATTCGTACTTGCTATACTCGCAACGAGTAACGAGTACCGCTGCCTACTCGTTGCGAGTATAGTGAGCATGAATAATGCAGTACTCGCTCATAAATAATGGTGACACAGTAGTTAGAACTATTGTAGCACTTTGGCCCTGGGTTTGAAGAGATCAAAGATAATATCTCCTTGGGTTTGTAGGTTCTAGTATTTGGAGATGACCTTTCCAAACTCCAAAAACTAATTGATATGGATGCCCTTTTTTTTGGATAGACCATTGATGTCAGTTCAGTGCACAGACTCTTGGTGCACAGATCCATACATGTGCGGTCAGTAGTGATACAGACATACTGTGGAATGGTCGATATGCTAGATTTTTATTCTTTTAACATTGTGAACTATGCATAAAGTATGTAAAAGTATTGCCTCGGATTTCATATTGATATCATAGAATGGTAGAGTTGGAAGGGACCTACTGGGTCATCAGGTCCAATCCCCTGCTCAAAGCAGGATTCACTAAATCATCCCAGACAGATGTCTGTCTGTCCAGCCTGTATGTGAAGACTTCCATTGAAGGAGAACTCAACACCTCTCGTGGCTGCCTGTTCCTCTCGTTCATCACCCACACTGTCAAAAAGTTTTTCTGTCTCCTCCAATTAAGTTTCATTACATTGCTTTTAGTGCTTCCTTGTGCAAATGAGAATAAACCTGATCTTTCTACAGTGTGACAGCCCTTGAGATTTTTGTAGACAGCTATTAAGTCTCCTCTCAGTCTTCTCTTTTGCAACCTAAACATTCCCAAATCCTGTAACCGTTCCTCATAGTACATGGTCTGCAGAGCGGTCACCAGTCTGGTCTCTCTTCTCTGAACTTGCTCCAGTTTATTGATGTTTTTTTTAAATATTGTGCCAAGAACTGGACATGGTATTCCAGATGAGGTCTGACCAAAGAGTAGAGGGGGATAATAATTTCACGTGATCTAGACTGGATGCTTCTGATAATACATGCCAGAATTGTGTTTGCCTTTTTTGCTGCTGCATCACACTGTTGACTCATGTGCAGTCTGTGACCTATTACAGTTAGGGCCAGAAATATTTGGACAGTGACACAATTTTGGCGAGTTGGGCTCTGCATGCCACCACATTGAATTTGAAATGAAACCTCTACAACAGAATTCAAGTGCAGATTGTAACGTTTAATTTGAAGGGTTGAACAAAAATATCTGATAGAAAATGTAGGAATTGTACACATTTCTTTACAACACTCCACATTTTAGGAGGTCAAAAGTAATTGGACAAATAAACATAACCCAAACAAAATATTTTTATTTTCAATATTTTGTTGCGAATCCTTTGGAGGCAATCACTGCCTTAAGTCTGGAACCCATGGACATCACCAAACGCTGGGTTTCCTCCTTCTTAATGCTTTGCCAGGCCTTTACAGCCGCAGCCTTCAGGTCTTGCTTGTTTGTGGGTCTTTCCGTCTTAAGTCTGGATTTGAGCAAGTGAAATGCATGCTCAATTGGGTTAAGATCTGGTGATTGACTTGGCCATTGCAGAATGTTTCACTTTTTTGCACTCATGAACTCCTGGGTAGCTTTGGCTGTATGCTTGGGGTCATTGTCCATCTGTACTATGAAGCGCCGTCCAATCAACTTTGCAGCATTTGGCTGAATCTGGGCTGAAAGTATATCCCGGTACACTTCAGAATTCATCCGGCTACTCTTGTCTGCTGTTATGTCATCAATAAACACAAGTGACCCAGTGCCAATGAAAGCCATGCATGCCCATGCCATCACGTTGCCTCCACCATGTTTTACAGAGGATGTGGTGTGCCTTGGATCATGTGCCGTTCCCTTTCTTCTCCAAACTTTTTTCTTCCCATCATTCTGGTACAGGTTGATCTTTGTCTCATCTGTCCATAGAATACTTTTCCAGAACTGAGCTGGCTTCTTGAGGTGTTTTTCAGCAAATTTAACTCTGGCCTGTCTATTTTTGGAATTGATGAATGGTTTGCATCTAGATGTGAACCCTTTGTATTTACTGTCATGGAGTCTTCTCTTTACTGTTGACTTAGAGACAGATACACCTACTTCACTGAGAGTGTTCTGGACTTCAGTTGATGTTGTGAACGGGTTCTTCTTCACCAAATAAAGTATGCGGCGATCATCCACCACTGTTGTCATCCATGGACGCCCAGGCCTTTTACAGTTCCCAAGCTCACCAGTCAATTCCTTTTTTCTCAGAATGTACCCAACTGTTGATTTTGCTACTCCAAGCATGTCTGCTATCTCTCTGATGGATTTTTTCTTTTTTTTCAGCCTCAGGATGTTCTGCTTCACCTCAATTGAGAGTTCCTTTGACCACATGTTGTCTGGTCACAGCAACAGCTTCCAAATGCAAAACCACACACCTGGAATCCACCCCTGACCTTTTAACTACTTCATTGATTACAGGTTAACGAGGGAGACGCCTTCAGAGTTAATTGCAGCCCTTAGAGTCCATTGTCCAATTAATTTTGGTCCCTTGAAAAAGAGGAGGCTATGCATTACAGAGCTATGATTCCTAAACCCTTTCTCCGATTTGGATGTGGAAACTCTCATATTGCAGCTGGGAGTGTGCACTTTCAGCCCATATTATATATATACCGTATATACTCGTGTATAAGCCGAGTTTTTCAGCCCAAAAATTGGGCTGAAAAGTACCCCCCTCGGCTTATACGCGAGTCAATACGGCAGCCCCGGCAGCCCCAGCAGCCTCAGTAATCCAGGGCCCCCCCAGCCTTGCTCCGGTAACCTGTAAAGTAAAATATACTTATCACTGTCCCGCTGCCGTCCGCGCCCGCATCTGCCGACATGCGATCCTCCATCTTCATGCGTCTTCTTCCGGTTTTCTCTGTCCGTCGCAGGCAATGACGTCATTGCCGGTGCCGAACACAGGAAGTCGGAAGAAGACGCATGAAGGTGGAGGATCGCATGTCGGCAGATGCGGGCGCGGACGGCAGCGGGACAGTGATAAGTATATTTTACTTTACAGGTGACCGAAGCAAGGCTGGGGGGGCCCTGGATTACTGGGGCTGCTGTATACTACCGCTGGGGCTGCTATATACTACCACTGGGGCTGCTGGGGCTGCTGTATACTACCACTGGGGCTGCTGTATACTACCACTGGGGCTGCTGGAGCTGCTGTATACTACCACTGGGGCCGCTGGGGATGCTATATACTACCACTGGGGCTGCTGGCGCTGCTGTATACTACCACTGGGGCAGCTGGGGCTGCTGTATACTACCACTGGGGCTGCTGGGGCTCCTATATACTACCACTGGGGCTGCTATATACTACCACTGGGGCTGCTGTATACTACCACTGGGGCTGCTGTATACTACCACTGGGGCTGCTGGGGCTGCTATATACTACCACTGGGGCTGCTGTATACTACCACTGGGCTGCTGTATACTACCACTGGGGCTGGTGGGGCTGCAATATACTACCACTGGGGCTACTGGGGCTGCTGTATACTACCACTGGGGCTGCTGGGGGCTGTATACACGGGGCTGCTTGTATATACTACCACTGGCTGCTGGGATGCTATATACTACCACTGGGCTGCTGGGGATGCTTATACTACCACTGGGGCTGCTGGGGCTGCTATATACTACCACTGGGGCTGGGCTGTAATACTACCATGGGCTGCTGGGGCTGCTGTATACTACCACTGGGCTGCTGGGCTGCTGTATACTACCACTGGGGCTGCTGGGGCTGCTATATACTACCACTGGGGCTGCTGGGATGCTATATACTACCACTGGGGCTGCTGGGTGCATATACTACCACTGGGGCTGCTGGGGAAAGCTTATCATACTACCACTGGGGCTGCTGGGGCTACTGGCTGTGGGCTGATACTACCACTGGGGCTGCTGTATACTACCACTGGGGAGGCCTGTATACCACTGGGGGGGGCCTGTATAACACACTGCTGGGGGCTGTATACCTGTGCTGGGGTCCACCCTCGGCTTATACACGAGTCAATAGGTTTTTCCAGATTTTTGGGGCAAAAGTAGGGGGGTCGGCTTATACATGGGTCGGCTTATACACGAGTATATACGGTAATTGTATTTCTGAACATGTTTTTGTAAACAGCTAAAATAACAAAACTTGTGTCACTGTCCAAATATTTCTGGCCCTAACTGTATATTCTATATATTCTAACTATCTATATATAACAATATAATATTTATTAATTTATATAGCGCTATTAATTCCATAACGCTTTTGATATATATAAAACACTGTCCTCATTGGTGCTCACAATCTAAACTTCATATCAACATCTTTCCTAATTGTTTCCCTCTTTCTACTTTACCTATTAGTTACAAAGAAAGTGTAGAACTCCATAAAGATCCAGGAAAGTTATAAAACCACTCAATGTTCTTGACTTTTTTCACTTAGTAGTTGAAGTGTAACCACAGGGGGTTGTACATCATTTTGTACATTCAGAGAATTCAGAGAACACCTGCTTAAAGTGGAACTTGTCAGACATAAGTAATATTACCTGTAGGATGGATGTCAAGCTTTGAAGACTTAATTTTTCAGTTCGTTTGATATATGTTGCGATGTGAGGACCTGGAATAAGGATTTATCCTTTAGAGCTGATACATTTAATCTCTTCAGTGCTAGATGGGATTGCTGGGAATTGCTCTGTGTTTTATGGTAGACTAGGTAGCTTACGATGAGCTGATGTAGTCAAGGGGCAAACATCTTAGAGAATCATCAAAGCTAACCCAAAAGGAAAGAGCATCTCTTATGGCAAAGCTATCTAGGTGACTGATTGGCATATAGGGAATTAGAAAAGGCTTGTCACAAACCCTTGTTCTTTATTGTTCACTCTTCATACACAAAGGGATCATGACTTTAAAAGGGACATGGTTTTAAAATAAATTCTCGTCTTCATGTTGTGGCATTGGCTCAGTCAAAGTCCAAACCTCAGGCCAACCTACAAGCTGTAGCGGTACCCTAAAAGAGCTGTGCATAAATGAATACCCCCAAACCTTAATGAACTTAAGCAATGTTGTAGAGAAGAGTCAACCACTCACCAGCATATGATGACTGCCGCAACGCAGCTCCAGGTGACGCAGCAGACACGATTGCTCTTTGAGTCTTCTTCTTCCTGAGGACTGCAGCAGCAGAATCTGATTAAATACACACAGATTAAGACAAGGCTGATGGCCAGGCAAAGTCCTGCAATGCCAGCTAAGAAAAGAAGAGCCTAGAAGACAGAAGAGAAAACAACATTTAGGATTCAGATGTAACTTTATGTTCCTGCATACATTGCACAGTCGCATAGAAAACTAGTTAATTATGTACACTGTCACATACCCGCTTCTCAGCACGTGACTTTGTGTGCGTCTTCAAGGGTTAATTTATCTGCTCTCACTCAATCCCTGTTTTAGGCTACAAAATGAGCATAAATCATACCCCCGGCATAATCCACACACCCAGCTACACAATACATTGCCACACTCATCAAACACATGGGGTGATGAGTCCCTGAAATATACTACTATCTGAAAATCAACGGGATCACACAATTTCTAAGGCTATGGATTCTTTAGCGCATACAAGGATCAAACTTATTAAAGTTTTAAACTTTAATATAAACAGTTACAGTGCTTACAATAAAAACATAGAAAAGATAAAAATAAAAAGGTCATACAAATATGCAAAACAGTTATAAAATAAAAGGGAGAAAATTACAGAAGTACCTAAACTTTCCAGCCTAATGTTGTCTTCTGCTTCCTGGAGGAGAACACATGAAATATGGATCATATCATCTTTGGCTGAACCCAATCTGTGAACAAGCTTTCTTTAACTGCATATCTTTTTATAGGCTTAATCTTAATGTCGAAATTTGAGTATAGCCTTTAGTTTTAATATTCTAATCTCAGGTCTGTGACTGGACCATGGATAATTTAGCAATGAATACATTACATTTTAAATGCCGTTTGTTTTAAAGCACCCCCCTTCCCACATCAAATATGGAATGTAAGACCCTGCCATCAGTGCTCATTTGTTGATTCCTTTGAAGCCATCAGAGGTGTGAGGAATTTTAACCTCTGTGTGTTTTCAGGAAGACCCCACGTTTTTTTCAGTTCCTGCTCAAGATAAGCACAGGTTATAACCTTTAACAAATGTCAATTAACTGCTGTGGTAATCCATTCCCCTACAAATACATATTTTTCTCTACATACACTTTTAGAGGACAACTGCCAGATGTTTTTAGCCCCAGATACCAAGACGTTTCTCTCACATCCCATATGTCAACTCTCATCTATGTCAGACAGAGGAGGAAAGACATTAATCCACTATGCTGCCGTATAAGGATGAAGGCTTTGAATCAGATAAAATATTAATATAATTTATTTTCTATGCATTTCAGAAGGTGTTCCCGAGGAAGGAGCCAAGGCTCCGAAACGCATAGAAGATAAATCACAATATTTTATCTGATTCAAAGCCTTCGTCCTCTTTCTTTCCTCCTTTTTCAGATTTACGACCATGGGAACTGTAGCAGCCATTAGGTAGACCCTATAAGCTCTTTATAGTGTATACAGTATGCACATATGCAAATATTATATATATATATATATATATATATACACACAGTATAAAATAATGGCTGGAAAATTTATGAAGCCAATGATTTAAAGGGGTTCTGTCAGCACAAAATGACTACTTAAACTCAAGCACAGGTGCTGGGTGCACCTTTGGGGTGGTCAAGCAGTTCAGTGCACCTTCCCAAATATGTGTTTTTTTACCTTTCTCCATCCTTTGCCTTCTGTAAAGCCATTATTGTCAATGAAAGAAAAGAAGGACAGAGATGGATGGAAAAGAAGTAAGGTTGCTTTCACTCCTGCGGTAGGTGTAACTACCATCAGATGTCGCCGCATCTGCCAGATCTGCCGCGTAACAGCTGACTTGCAGCACTGGTCCGGCAAGCCCCATTGATTCTCTATCAATCTATGAATATCAATCTATTTCTGCTAGCAGCGTTTTTTTGGGGTGCTGCAAGCGCTGCAACTACCGGATTCGGCAATACCGCCCAAGACCGCAATCGCTTGCTGGATCGGTGAAGCAAGTCGGACGTTACGCGGCAGATCCAGCAGATGTGGCGACATCTGCCGGATCTGCCGGAAATTACACCTTACCGCAGATGTGAAAGCAGTCTAAGTGAAAAGGTGCACCTAATTGTTTGGCCACACAAAGGGTGCACCCAACGCTTATGTCTTTTTGTGCTGAGCGCCTCCCTTTAATTTAGTATTTTTGTGAATGCTGGAAGAAGCTATACGAAAATCGAATTCCATATAAGCGTGGGTGACAGAACTTGATTGGTCTCTGACTTTTGCAGGCCATTTGTTTCAAAAGAAAAACACAACAAAAAGCAACAAATGAGCAAATACCCTAAAAATGAAAAAAGTTAAAATGCTATATAGTACAAAAAATATAATCAGGGTACTTAGTGACATAGATATGATCATATAAATCAGGGGTCTCAAACACGCGGCCCGAGGGCCGCATGCGGCCCCTGGGGCTTCCCTATGCGGCCCGCGGCACCTTGGACAACTTAATGATGCATTGCCCCAGTGCAGGGTGCCGCTGCAGTCCCCGCTGTGTGAGGACTTCTGTCCGTGGCACTAACAAGCTCTGCCACTTAGCAAGATCAATGAGAGGTCCGCAGCTGACGGTGGCTTATGGCGTCACCTGTGGGCCTCTGGATGGCAGATTGCATTGATCTTCCTGAGCAACAGAACTAGTTTGAGCGGTGGCTGGTGGAAGTCATAGTACAGCGGAGGCCGGGAGTCAGCACAGCGGGGACCGCGGCGGCCCCTTGCACTGGAGCGATGCATCATTAAAGTGAGAAAAGTGTGAGTGGATGTGTGTGTGAGGGTGAGTGTGTGTGTGTGTGTGTACAAGAAAGTGTGTGTGAGGGTGTGTGTGGTAGTTTCAGTGTGTGTATGAGAGTGTGTATGAGGATGTGTGAGTGTGTGGGTTTGTGTGTGAGGGTGTGAGTGTGAATAAGTGCATGTGAGTGTGTAAAAAAAAAAGGTAAAACAGGATGGGGGACATCACTATAGAAGTAGATCAGGATGGGGGACATACCTAGAAAAGGGGTTCGGAAACTGGGACATCACTACAAAAGGGAACCAGGATGCGGGACATCACTACAAAAGGGGACCAGGATGGGGGACATCACTACTAAGGGTGATCAGGATGGGGGATATCACTAGAAAAGGAGATCAGGATGAGGGAGATCACTACTAAAGGGGATCAAGATGGGGAACATCACCACAAAAGGGAACCGGGATGGGAACACCACTAGAAAAGGGATCAGGATGGGGGACATCAGTAGAAAAAGGGATCAGGATGGGGGACATCAGTAGAAAAAGGGATCAGGATGGGGGACATCAGTAGAAAAAAGGCATCAGGATGGGGGATATCAGTAGAAAAGGGCATCAAGATGGGGGACATCAGTAGAAAAAAGGCATCAGGATGGGGGACATCAGTAGAAAAAAGGCATCAGGATGGGGGACATCAGTAGAAAAGGGATCAGGATGGGGGACATCAGTAGAAAAGGACATTACTACAGGATGGGGACATTACTACAAGAAGGGGATCAGGATTTGTACTTTACTACATTGAGCTAAATATCCTGGTATTACTAAAAATATCACTTAGTCCTACAAGGAATGCGGCCCCCGTTATAAATGTTTTTCTATGTGCGGCCCACCAACTCAGCCGAGTTTGAGACCCCTGATATAAATGCATGATATATACATGATGTCTCATGGCATGGTGTGACATCTCATGGCATGGTGTGCTCTGCTGAGGCCCGGTTCCTGCTTCATTCTGCCCTTGTCATTCCACGTCACAGACAGGTGTCAAGGTATTAGTACTACTGCAGGCAGGGACTGTCCCGATGGGGTCACCCTATCGTGGTGGGACAGCTTATGCATTTATATGATCATATCTATGTCACTAAGTACCCTGATTATATTTTTTGCACTACAGAATTTTTACTTTTGTCATTTTTAGGGTATTTGCTCATTTGTTGCTTTTTGTTGTGTTTTTCATTATGAGGCCAGTGTGAACTCGCGCCGCTGCAGAGTATCACCTTAGTTCCAGCCCTGATTTTATTTATTCATTTGTTTCAAAGGGTCAGAAAATAGGTTTATGGGGAACTTCTCATCTGAAAAACAGTTTGTGATGCTCGTGAGCACTTTGGTGGGGAAAGTGAAATCTCAGACATTTAAAAATAAATCTATTGGGATACAACCACATTGGACATTTCGGAATGTGCAGAAATCCACAGGGGCAAAATGTGCACCAAGACTTGTCAATTTCCACAAATATTGTTGCATTATTTCTATTGATTTACCAAAAAGTTCACCCTTTGAGAGCAAAGTTGGAAAATCTGCAGCATAAATTGACATGCTCCAGATTTAATATTCGCAGCGCTGCTTTATTAACGCCATTGATTTTCTCTGCAGTGTCTGATTGGAGAATTCTTAAATTCTTAACAACAGTACTACTACACTGTAACATACAAAAATCTGTGGGGTTTCGCATCCTTGCGAACTACATATAATTTTTAATTAAGATCATTTTTAGGACATTGAAAAACATATTTTTCCCAAATATGTTTTTTGGGGAAATTGGGAGATGCGTTTTATAGTCCAGAAGTACCTGGCTTTGACTGTAAAGTAAAGGTGGAAGAAGACCAGGGTCGCAGGAGGCAGGAGGTGGTGCTGGAGCGAACACACGTGCCTTCTATTAAAGAAAACAAATATTAACTACTTCCCACGCCCATAATCCTGCCCATATATCAGCACTATAGCAGGTATCGGCAAGTCGGTGGGATTATGGGTGTGAGGAGCAGTGGCGTAACATCACCTTAGCGGGCCCCGGAGCAGAATTTACCCCGGGGCCCCGTAGGTGAGGAGCGGAGGTGATTGGGGTGCTAGTGGGAATTTTACGATTGTCCTCGTGCAGAGTTGATGAGCGGGGGGTTGGCAATGTGCTAGTGGGAATCTTATGATTGCCCTCATGCAAAGTTGATTAGCGGCGGGGGAGGGAGTGGGGTTGCTAGTGGTGGATAGTTGGAGTTTGCCTCCCGCGGTCAGCCTGCCCCGCCATTAAGAGGAGAGGAGGCTGGAAGCACGGGCCCCCCTGCAGGTCCTGCGCTGACCACCGACCCTCCGTCCTGGGCTGACCACTGAGCCTCTGTCCTGCGCTGACCACTCTGCCTCCATCCTGCACTGACCACTCTGCCTCCATCCAGTGCTGACCACTCTGCCTCCTTCCTGCGCTGACCACTCTGCCTCCTTCCTGTTCTCACCACTCTGCCTCCATCCTGTGCTGACCACTGAGCCTCCATCCTGCGCTGACCACTGAGCCTCCATCCTTGCGCTGACCACTGAGCCTCCATCCTGTGCTGACCACTGAGCCTCCATCCTGTGCTGACCACTGAGCCTCCATCCTGTGCTGACCACTCTGCCTCCTTCCTGTGCTGACCACTGAGCCTCCATCCTGCGTTCACCACTGAGCCTCCATCCTGCGCTGACCACTGAGCATCCATCCTGCGCTCACCACTCAGCCTCCATCCTGCGCTAACCACTGAGCCTCCATTCTGTGCTGACCACTGAGCCTCCATCCTGTGCTAACCACTGAGCCACCGTATACAGGGCTAACCACTGAGCCACCATATAAAGTGCTAACTACTGAGCCACCATATACAGTGCTAACCACTGAGCTACCATATACAGTGCTAACCACTGAGCCACCATATACAGTGCTAACCACTGAGCCACCATATACAGTGCTAACCACTGAGCCACCATATACAGTGCTAACCACTGAGCCACCATATACAGTGCTAACCACTGAGCCACCGTATACAGTGCTAACCACTGAGCCACCGTATACAGGGCTAACCACTGAGTCACCATATACAGGGCTAACCACTGAGTCACCATATACAGTGCTAACCACTGAGCCACCGTATACAGTGCTAACCACTGAGCCACCATATACAGTGCTAACCACTGAGCCACCATATACAGTGCTAACCACTGAGCCACCATATACAGTGCTAACCACTGAGCCACCGTATACTCTGCTACCCACTGAGCCACCTGTATACACACAATTAATTTCACCGCACTCCCCTAACTATTAGTAAATAAACTATATATGGATTCTAGACTACCAGATTCTTTAGAATCGGGCCGCCATCTAGTACTATAATAAACAGATAGTTGCACTCCGAAATGCTAAGGCATGTAAATAATGAATATAGGAATATCGATATGCATCACTGCTGAGGAAAAACAAAAAAAAATAGTTACTTATCATATAAAAAGGCCAGATTTGGGTCTCTACCTAATCTAATGCTTTTCTCTGGCTTAAAGAACCTCCTATACATGGCAGATTGGAACCTGTTAATAGAGAATTAAAATCACCTAAGGCTAATGGAAGAAGTGAACAGTTAAAAGGCATGACCCTATATTCTAAATAAGAAAACTGATGGCACTTCCTAACACGCAAGTGTGAACAGGTGCATACTGAGCGTGACATATACTATAATATCGACACCGTTGCATGGTTACTGAGCAAGATTGTCGACCAAATACAGTATATATACCAGGATGGGTCACACATACAGCATAATGGGGTTCATATATGACAATTATGGGGAACATATATACAGGATGGAGGACATCTATACCTGGAAGGGGCTCAAGATGGGGGACATCAGTACAGAATTGAGGGACATTACCTCCACAACGATGCCAGCAGCCATTCCCGACCATAACAGTTCATCACGACCACATTTTGTGCTTCATTGTTTCCCCCCATTTCCTCCTCTAAAACTTGGGTACATCTTATGGTCCAGTTTGTCTTATAGTTCGAAAAATATGGTAATTTTTGCAAGAGAGTGTATAATTTTGCAATGTATAGTACCTGGTTAGAAACCACTAAAATTATGGCAGTTTGATTATAGTAGTGAGTCGGAGACTTCAAGTCATAAAACCCTACAGTAGGCATAACAGCAGTCTATCTGGAGCACATATATATATATATATATATATATATATATATATATATATATATATATATATATATATATATATATATATATATACATATACACACACACACATACAGTGGTGTGAAAAAGTGTTTGCCCCCTTCCTGATTTCTTATTCTTTTTCCATGATTTTCACACTTACATGTTTCAGATCAACAAACAAATTTAAATGTTAGACAAAAATCACACAAATGATCACAGGCTGCAGTTTATAAATGAAGGTCTTTATTTTTAAGGGAAAAAGAAATCCAAACCTACAGGGCTCTGTGTGAAAAAAAATGATTGCCCCCTACACCTAATAACTGGCTGGGTCCTTATCAGCAACAACCACAATCAAGTGTTTGTAATAACTGGCAATGAGTCTTTACAAGGCTCTGGAGGAATTTTGGCCATTCATCTTTACAGAATTGTTGTAATTCAGCCACATTGAATCTCAATCAGATTAAGTTCAGGACTTTGACTACAACATGCCAAAGTCTTAATTTTGTATTTCTTAAGCCATTCAGAGGTGACTTGCTGGTGTGTTTTGAAGTGTGCTTCAGCTTGAGGTCATGAACAGATGGCCGGACATACTCCTCCAGGATTTTTTGGTAGACGGCAGAATTCATGGTTCCGTTTATTACATCAAGTCTTCCAGGTCCTGAAGAAGCAAAACAGCCCCAGACCATCACACTGCCACCATATTTTACTGTTGGGATGATGTTCTTGATGTTCCTTTTCTGAAATGCTGTGTTACCTCTACATCACATATAATGGGACATTCACCTTCCAAAAAGTTCAACTTTTGTCTTGTCAGTCCACAGAGTATTCTCCCAGAATTCTAGGGAGCCATCAACATGTTTTCTGGCAGAACTGCCTTTATGCTCTTTTTGCTCAGCAACGGTTTACATCTTTGAATTCTGCCATGTGGCCATTTTTGCCCAGTCTCTTTGATATGGTGAAGTCATGACCTTAAATGAGGCAAGTGTGGCCTCAGACCTTTGGATGTTGTTGTGGGGTCTTTTGTGACCTCTTGGATGAGTCATCCCTGCACTCTTGTGGTAATTTTGGTCGGCCGGCCACTCCTGAGAAGGTTCACCACTGTTCCACGTTTTCACAATTTGTGGATAATGGTCCTCACTGTGGTTTTCTTGAGTCCCAAAGCTTTAGAAATGTTTTTATAACCTTTTCCAGACTGATAGATATCAATTCTTTGGGTTTTGGCTTTTGAGGATCTTTTGGTCTACTTCACTTTTTCAGGCAGATCCTATTTAGGTGATTTCTTGATTGAGACCAGGTGTGGCAGTAATCAGGCCTGGATGTGGCTAGGAAAATTGAACTCAGCTTCCCGAAGATGTGATAAACCACAGTTAATTCATGTTTTAAGGGGGGTCATCACTTTTTCACACAGGGCCCAGTAGGTTTGGATTTTTTAATCAATAAAAACAAACTTTGTTTAAAAACGGCGTTTTGCGATTACTTGTCTTATCTTACTCTAATATTTAAATTTGGTTGGTGATCTGAAACATTTAAGTGTGACAAACATGCAATAGAATAAGGAAAAAGAAAAGAAGCAAATACTTTTTCATAGCACTGTATATGTTTTTTAATTAAATGTATTAATTCACAGATTTTGACCACTGGATATGTCAAGAAGGCAGAAAACTGAGATTTTGACAGTGTGAAATATATAAGGCAATTGTTTTAGAAACATGGCAGCTTTGTAGAATAAAACATCCGTACAGCCAGGAAGTTCCGAGTTACCGACTCCAATTACACAAATAAGATGTCAGCTTCAAGGTTATATCACCTGTCATCTGAGACACATCCTAGCGGAGATTTAAAGCGGTTAGTCAGCTAAATCCTCTCTATACAGCTGATATTGAGGAACCTCATATGTGATGATCTACGACTACAATCATTCACACCAAGTATCACTAAGTGATCACAGCTGATCGTTGGGTGTTGCAGATATGGAAAGCTCTGTGAAACGCTTATGGCGGGTTTACACGTTGCAATATCGGAGTCCAATTTCAATGAAAAGTCACGTGGTTCGATCGTTGGACCCGAGATCGTTCCTGCGTTGTATGGTGTGAACGTCCAATACGATGCAGGAACGATGTCAATGCGATATCGGGGATTGAATGAGCGTGCTATTCAATGCTCCGATATTGAATGGAGATTGGAGCCGGATCGTGCTGTGTGACAGCCCAATTCTGATGTGAATTTCTACGTCACCCATTCACTCCCATGTTAAATGGTCGTTCCTGGGTTGGGGGGCGTAGACATCGTACGGACGTTGTATCCCGATATCGCAGCGTGTAAACCTCCGATGCGATGCGGGAGAAACGTGCACTAAATGCGCGCTCCCGCGCAATTGAGTTGCGATATCGCAACGATATTGAAAGTGTAAACCCACCATTATCATTGGGAATCTTCTAATAACAAAAGGATTATCATTAGTGGATAACTCCTTTCTATTATAGAATTAACATAGATTGTGCAAACTTCATAAACCATAACATAAATTATTTATAAGCATGGAGATATCAAGTTCTAATAGATTCCACATCCAAAGTAATTAGAAACAATCTTAGGCCGGCTTCACACCATGGTTTTTGGGATCCGGGGCTGTCCGGTGTGAACCGGACAGCCCCAGATCCGATTTTGCCCCTATTCAATCCATATGGGGCCAGATGGTGCCGGATGGCAGAGATTTGCCATCCAGTTTTGTGCAGTCCGGGAGGATCCAGCTGATTTAGTTTTTCTTTCCCGGACAAAATTAGATCCTCCCAGATTCGGCACCCCATAACATGGGAGTCTATGGGCCCCGTATCTCCCTGGATCCGTCAAAAAATTTGACTGGTTCCCGGATGCCGGGTGCTGAACGAGCGCCAGCTTTGAAATTCAAGCCGTGCTCGTTCAGCACCTGGAGAGCGCAGCTAAAAGAGCCATCGGCTGAAATTTCAGCATGTGGAGAGCTCCATTGCTGAAATTTCAGCACTTGGACAGCGGCAGCCACGCCTTCCAGTTCTGTTTTGTCCGGGGCTGTCAGGTTCAGTCCGATGCTTCCTGCAAAACACCGGACAGAACCTGACAGCAAATAAACATGGTGTGAAGCCAGCCTTACAGTGAGAAACAAAAAGGCTATAAGAAAGATTCACAAAGTGAATTAAAGGGGTTGTCCAGTGAAAATAAGCTATCACTAGTGATGAGCGAGCAGTGGCGTAACTTGAAGCTCATTGGCCCCATTCAAAAGCTCCAACAGGGCCCCCAATTATTGCAAATCTTTAATAGGATTTGTCTTTTTCTATAGGCCAAAGAGACATTTTGGACCCCCTACGATCCAGGATCTGTGTGGAATCGTAACCCTTGCACCTGTTGTAGTTACTCCCCTGTGATCAAGCACTACCATGCTCAGGTTCTTGATACTTATAATAAGCAGTTGATGTTGGATGGGCGCGACTGTTTAAGGCCTAGTGACAGGTTGAGTATTTGATGAGTTTTTTACCTCAGATTTGTAGATGAAACCAGGAGTGGAGCAATCAGAGGAAAAGTCTAATAGAAACACCAGCATCACTTCTGTATTTAATCATCCACTCCTGGTTTTGGTTACAAATCCTGAGGTAAAAAAGTCATCAAATACTCAGCGTGTGCACATGGCCTTACCGAGTATATTCAAGTTAATGAAAAACTCAAGCATTTTTCCGGACAATCTTCTGGAAAACTGCCTGGGTTCCCCATTGACTTCCATTATAATCAGTAAACGAGTCGCGCCCATTCAAGCATCAACTGCTCATTATAAGTATCAAGAACCTGAGCATGGTAGTGCTCACACATCACTAGCTATCAGTGATAACATATTGATTGATGGCAGCTTGAACTCTTGGATGGGAAACTTTTATTCCTCTTAGGCTGGTTTCACACCATGGTGTGATCCGGTTCGGGGCTGTCAGGCATGAACCTGACAGCCCCGGACCGAATCAGCATACAGAACCGGAGGGCCAAATGTGCCCTCCGGTCCAGTGTGCAGCCGA
Source organism: Allobates femoralis (assembly GCA_033576535.1). Classification (NCBI taxonomy): domain Eukaryota; kingdom Metazoa; phylum Chordata; class Amphibia; order Anura; family Aromobatidae; genus Allobates; species Allobates femoralis. The sequence continues at coordinate 89,546,730 of JARQOC010000009.1, forward strand.
ACGCAGCTGCAGCTGCTAATGATTCAGGACCGCGGCTGGCAGGGAGCTAGCCGCGGTCCTGAAAGAACTTTCCGGTTCCTGGATCCTTCGGGTCCGGGGCAATCCGGTCCCGTAGGCTCCCATGTTAGGGAGCGCCGGAATGCCCCGGATCCGGGAGAATCCGGACGAATCCAGGATCCGGCAAATTGGGGAGATTTTTCTCCCCCGACACAAATGTTGCAAGCAACATTTTTATGTCCGAAGAGAACAATCCGTATTCTCACGGATACCACTGCAGTGATGAAACCGGATGGCAGAGAGCTGCCATCCAGCCCCATAGGCTACTATGGGGCCAAAAACCGGTCCGGGGCTGTCTGGTTTACACCGGACAGCCCCGGTCCGGATCACACCGTGGTGTGAAGCCAGCCTTACAAAACGGAGTGGCAGGTTGGATGTCCAACCACCACTCAATTCATTATCTATAGGGTTGCCATAAAAACCCAAATGCAGCACTCAGCATTCCGATAGGTAATGAATAAAGCGGGAGTCAAGCATGCGCAATTCTGCTCCATTTTGAAGGGGATAAAAGTGTCATATTCTGAAAACTGGTGTGGATCCCATTGGTCGGACAACAACCGATCAACATAGGTTATACCTTGTTTTCACTGGACAACCCATTTAACCAAGCACAGTCCTCTTGTGAAATCTCCATACATTTACTGATTGTCGACCAACCATAGGTAGCTGTCAATCATACACAGTTGGCCGCTGCATAACATGACAACAGTCAACAATTGTCCTTGAGAAGTCGTTGGGTCACCCATTAAGTCAGTGTTTTGCTCAAGGTGGAAAACAGCACTGTGTACACTAGTTAAGGGGAGCAGATGGAACTAAGATGATGCCGCCATATGTCTCTCTGTATTTATGCAATTAATGAGCATCATCTTTCATCAGATTTTGAAAAACAGGATTTTCATGAAAAATAAGCAAATATTTTAGATGAAAATAAGGGGAAACAGATTGCATCAGCTAGAGATTGTCACATATTGCCGAGAAATGGTGTCAAACTGAAAATTGACAATCAAATCTTGAGTTTAATTGTAGATAGGTTCTCCAGATAATATGCATTTTTATTGAAATATCCAGAATACTTCCCAAGATCTGGAGAAAACAGATATCAGTAGGGTTCCCTTCCAAAAAGAAAGAGGAACATGTACGGTATTTATTATACTACAAATATACTGCAATCTGCTGTAGACTGTCTGGCATATATTCTCCATTTATGCAGGCCGAGAAGAGTTGTATTTTCTGTCATTGCTGGCAAGCAAGGGCCAAAGCTATAGGGGTATCCAAAAGAAACTACTGCTAGGCTGCCTTCACATTTGCGTTTGTCTGTATGCGCAGGGCAGGGCATGCAGACGCAAACACAGTGCAACGCAGCACATACTTATGTGAAAGCAGTGGAGAATCTCCGCATGCGTTCACATTAGTATGCACCCAGGCCAGCCAATCAGCTGTCTCAGGGCCGGCCGGGAGGAGGAGATCAGCGGTGGAGATCTCCTCCTCCCAGCCACAGCTGATCTCCCGCCGGTGTCAGCACGCGAGATTTGAAGTGACAGCTGATCTGACAGCTATTTAAATCTCCCGCGCCGACACCGAATAGGGTGATATCAGTGCAGGGGATAAGAAACAGCTGATCGCTGCTTCATATCTCCTGCACCGATACATCACCTATTCGGTATCAGCGCGGGAGATTTAAAAAGCTGTCAGATCAGCTGTTTCTCCCTGCTCTCCCCACTGACACCGGCGGGAGATCAGCTGTGGCTCTGGCTGATCTCCCGGTGGCCGCCGGTGATCAACGGCGGCCACCGGGAGAGATTTCAATGTGATCCACAGAGTTCTCCTGCGCTGTCATGCAGAGAACATTGCGGATCCATTGAGATCCATGCATTTTTTGTGCGCTTGCGGATAAAACAAGTGTCCGGTAACGCACAAAAAATGCTACATGCTGCGTTTGGAGTGCGGTTGGAGGGCGCATAAATTATGCGCATCCGTACACAAATGCGACCAAACGCAGCCATACGCAGGCACACGCGTTCCCATGTTAAACATAGGAACGCATGTGCGCAAGCGTTCGGCTGCATTCGGTGCGCTGCGCTCCAAACGCAAGTATGAAGGCAGCCTAAATCCACTTGTTGGAAGAAACATGTCAACAGATCAGCCTCCCCCAAGATGGTGTAGTCTTTTTAATGAAGAAATAAAGAAAAAAATTGTATGGATATTGATTCGCCCAGATGTGTCGATGGGCTTAACAGTTATATCCTTGTGGAGACATCATGCGGGTGAGATGTACCATCTTTTTTCATTGTTCATAGCTATAGTGCTGCAGAGTGTTATCAAGTGTAGTGTGTACAAAAAAAAAAAAAAAATTTAAAAAACCTAGTCCTCCCGCCCCCAGATTTTTTTTTGCTTACGGCTAGCTGTATGTTGGCGGAGAGCCGAACTGCCCAATCGGTGACTTCTAATGATATTCAGGTCAAGTTTGAGTCCAAAACTGAACTTTCGAAATAGTCCGGCTGAACCCCCAGAACCAAAACTTCCATAGATTCACTTATCTCTAGTAGGAACTAAAGCAAAATCTCATACCTATCAGTATTATAAAACCCAGTCCCCAAAACTAAAATACACCCTCTTTTTGATTCATAAACGCATTCCCCATTTTGACAGCCGCCTACAGTTTGAATTTGCCCGGGCTGTCCTAAATCTTCAGACACAATTCAGGCTTGTCCGAGTCCTATAATGGAAAGGATTGTTGTAATCATCTCTTAAAAATAGGTTTAGCCTTGGGTTTGGGCATTTCTGGAGTGGTCCTTGGGGCGGGACTTAAGCATCAGAGTTTTACCAAGTGATAGTTTGGGAAGTAAGTAGGCTTGTGTGGATCATTTGCTGAAAAGTTACACCAAAAATGCATAAATGAGATGTGTTCATATGGTGATCTCTCAGAATCCAAATCAGTATTTTGATAGGAACTCGTCAAGTTATAGATCCAGTCCTATCTGTGGCCAACATCATAAAGAGTCCAAGTATAGAAAACAAATAGGCGGCACTCACCGTGTGTTCTTAGGTGCTTTCTTTATTGAAGAGGTGCGGGGAGGGGGTGCATGAAGGTACAGACGACAGGTTCTGTTTCGCGGTTTGCCCACTTCTACAGGAGACCTGTAGAAGCGGGCAAACCGCGAAACAGGACCTGTCGTCTGTACCTTCATGCACCCCCTCCCCGCACCTCTTCAATAAAGAAAGCACCTAAGAACACACGGTGAGTGCCGCCAATTTGTTTTCTATACTTGGACTGTAAGTGCTTGACTGGCTGATGCAGGCGTAGCACCACCAGGTGGCTGGGTATAAAGACAGCGGTCTGTCTTTATGGAGGAATAAGAAAGACCATTAGCCCTGAAGGTGCCCGGTCCCCCTACCTTTCTATAAACATCATAAAGAGCAGGAGAAGTTGAGCAGAAAACTTTTTTGCTTTTTATTTATTTAATTAAAACACCATTCCAGTGATTTTTTTTATCGCTCATCTTTAGTGGTATTTTAAATGTAAGTCCCTTGCCCTCTGTCTTATCCTCACCTGCCGCCGTCTTCATCTTTTGCCAACGTCCCTCCAATCGATCTCCTGTAAATTGGGACCTGCCAGCAGCTCCAGTCTATCATGGAGTGCACTGGAAGACGCAACTCAATGTAACTCTATGAGAGCCTTGTTCTAGCACTCATAGAGATGCATTGAGATCTCGTGATGTAACTTCTGACTTTTGGTCAGTCAGACGCTACAATATGGGCGCTGAAAAATGATGACGTTGCTGGAAAGTGAGTATATGACAGGAGGCAGGGGTCTTAGATTTAAACCGCCACTTCGATGCTAAAAAAAATCCCAAAATACTGGAGTAATGTTTTAACGCTTGGTTTCTATACCTAGTAGTTCAGTGGGCGGTATCACTTATGGTACCTTTACACGCCGCGACGGCAGGCTGGATACATCGCGCTACTTCGCGTGCACGAGCACGCTCAAACGGCTACAAACGGTCAACGCACCCTCTTTACACGCCGCGACAAGGTGCGCTACGCCACGCTACATCTATAGCTAGCTACATCGCCGGCTGTCTCAAGTAGCCAGCTGTAGCGTAGCGTACCATGTTTACACACCGCTCCAACAAGCTACTATGGGCGGACCCGGTGCAGCAGGGATAGCACATAGGCGTGCAACAATCTTGGATTACGAGCCGTCCGTACGATGATAGGACAGCGCAATATCATCAGGATTGGCCAGGCATCGCAGGAGGCTGAGACATCCAGCACGCTCGAGTAATTGTGTAGTGTGACTGGTCAGCTCCTTAAATATCCCGCCCTATGCTGCGACTACCAATCATAAAGCAGGAGCGATCTCCAATGATCGCAGATGGGGCGCGGTAACATGGCGACTGTGTCACGCCTTAGATACATGGCAGCCACATCGCCGGGTGTCCAGAGTTGCCTTCCGTTGCTTCTTTACACGCCGATACAGCTCGCTACAATCGGCGATGTTGCCTTAAGTTTATGAGCAGAGACCATAAACAGATGTATCTGTCGCCGGCTGTAGCGTCGCCTCTTCAGACGCCGCTACTACAGGCGATATGGACGCTACAAGCTACAATTGTAGCTTGTAGCGCGATGTATCCAGCCTGCCGTCGCGGCGTGTAAAGGTACCATTAGTGATTGACAGTTATCTCTTTATGCACAGTTATACAGGAAAGGCTGTCAATCACTGATTAGGATCGCCCACTGGACTATTAAGAATATAAAGATTAAAGTAAATATAAGTTATACTGAATCATTTCCCAGAAAACTATAAATCAAGTTTTTAAGCTTGAACCTTCTGCTCTTTAACAAACTACCCACATATCAGACACAATGTTCTATATCATTCCCTTTAACAAAGATCTATTCTTTTTGATCTACAAATGGCAATTTTATCTGCCTAAGGGTGCTGTCGCACCATCCGACTCCGCCGGAGATGTCGGCGGCAACGGGAGGGAGCGTGCACACTTGTGGCGCCCCGCCAGCGTCGCCGCCCCCGTTTACACGAGGAGACATCGGCGATGGGCCGGCGAGCTGAGAGGCGGCATCGTCGTCGGGGTGTCTCAAAACCCCAGCGGCAATGAAGTACAATGGGAGCCAAAGGCTCCCATCGCCTGTCAGCTTGCCGGCGGCCGTTTACAGAAATCTGGGTTAAGTTCCATAATTTCCAAACACCCATAGACCTGAATGGGTAAATGCCAATAAGTTTGCACTGTCAGTCTCAGCATGGTGCGATCGGTACTGCCCATTAGTATAACATTAGACCAAGTGCTTTCCAATAAACCATTGCAAATCACTCACCTGATTAATATGTTTGTGTGAGTACAGTGTCAGGATTTGCCAAGACAAAAGGACCCCTCACGCACTTTAAGGCCCAGTTAAACACACGTCACACATGTCAACCAAAGCTGCGATGTCGGATGCGATGTGCGGGTGCGCGGTCGCTTCCGCCATCGCAGCCTTGGTGTCACACAGCAGGATGTTGCCGGTGACGCCGCAGCGATGCGGGCAGAGCCATTGCTCGCTGGGCTGGGATCAACCCAGCGAGCGATTCGCAGCAATATTGCGGTATAGGCTGGATCGCCGCCAACATCGCTATTGCGGTGTCAGGCAGCGCGACCCAGCCTAATCGCTGGTTGCAGATTGACAGGTTTATGAACATGTTCATAAACCTGTCAACCTGTGACCAGCGATAAATCGCAGTCGTGTCGCGCTGTCATACAGCACGACGCACTTGCAATATCACTAGCGACATTGCTGATGCGTCACTTTTGACACGTGTGACACGGCCTTTAAGGCCACGTTACACATACAGATATATTGGTCACAGATCTCTGGTTGCAGTGAAATCATGGACACATTGTTACATTTGTGCACGGCCACAAAATGGAGCAATGTGTCCATCATTTCACTGCAACCAGAGATCTGTGACCAATATATCTGTGCGTGTAACGTGGCCTTTACACACACAGATAATTGTGCACAGATTGTTGGCAGATCTCTGGTTGCAGTGAAATCATGGACACATTGTTCCATTTTGTGGCCGTGTACAAATGTAACAATGTGTCCATGATTTCACTGCAACCAGAGATCTGCCAACAATCTCTGCACAATTATCTGTGTGTGTAAAGGGGCCTTTAGAGTATATCAGACAAATGAAGGTTCAGCTGATTGTTTTGCCAGCAGCCACCTTGCCGACTCTCCCATGGCAGAGTTAGCGCTCCTGTGTAGAGATAGGCAAACCTTTTGATGTTTGAGCTCTTGAACCCCATTCAAATCAATGGGAGGCAAAATCAAGGACCTAGAAAACTCTTTCAAAGGAGCCCAAAAGCTGCCAAACACAGCTCAAACCATTTTACAGTGGAGTCCCGCTGTTGTCACACAGACATTAACTTCCTAATGTATTACTTACGAAGCTTCAGCACTGCTGTCACTCTGCTTCCAGGCCTGCTTATGAACTCCACTGTTTCCCCCCTCTCTGTGATCAGGGTGATTTCAAAGTCAGGTTCACCTCAGGTCAGCTAGAACGACACGGCTGAGCTCTGACCTGAGGTGAACCTGAGTGTGATGTCACCCTGCTCACAGAAGAAACCAAAAATCAGTCAGTTTACAGTCCCGCCATGAAAGGACGTCGCAGAGGATCATGAATGTTTTCTGTGAGAGTAATAAAGATTGAAACGAGAATAGTAACTGTGTTTTTTTCCAAATAAATTATTTTATGTTGTGTATTTTATACTATTCACTTAGAGGTTCCTAATGACTAGGTTTAACAATGGCCCGGCGTTATGAACCTCAGGCTCAATGTCAGCTGGCAATACAAAGCTGGCATTACCCCCATTATTACCCAGTTTTCAAGCCGCAACAGAGCATCTGGAAGAATTGGGTGCAGCACCAGAAAATGTTGCTTCTATTAATGCATATTTTTCGGGGGCAGCTGCAGGCTGCAATTTGCTGTGTGGGGGACCGAGAACACTTGGGCTTCCCCATGCTGAGGATCCTAGCCCCCAGCTGCCTCGTTGTATCTGGCAACCAAAAATATGGTGAAGCCCTGTGTGGGGTTTTTTTTTTCTTCAAATTATTTCAATAAATAATTTAAAAATAAGAGCTCCCTTGTATTTTTTATTACCAGCCAGGTAAAAATGGGCAGCTGGGGGTTGGTGGTAGCCTGTACCTACCTTCTGTACCTGTGCTCATTGTGGCACCCCTGCAGGGGATTGCCACAGGATCCACCGGTGCAAGGAGGGAATTACACCTTGGTTAACACAGCACATACCAACTTCCACCCCAGACCTGAAGGGGGAGCTCTACTGGCTGCCTTAAGTCAGTTCCCCTTTAAGAACACCCAGGCCTGAGGGGAGGAGTTAGGCAGTCCCAGAGTGAGTCTGAAGTTAGTTCCAGTGAGGAGAGAGAAGAGAGAGGAGACGGAGGAGCTGGTCGCTGGGAGAGATCCAGGACCAGGGACCACTGACCACTGTGCGCACCCTAGGGAAAGGGTCAGAGGCAAGTGGAGAAAGCAGGGAACTAAGAAAGGGAACCTGTCACTACAGCCCTTTAGTACAACCGGACACTGGAGTCCGATGCTGCCAGCATTCAGATCTACAGCAAAAACCTGGAAGACTCAGGAGGAGTTCAGCCCTGAGGAGAGCAAGTAAGAGACACTAAACTGACCAAGTATAGGACCAGGGGCCATAGGAGAAACAGGGACCCCGCAGAAGGACCTCATTGCCAGTTTAGGACAAAGCCCAGAGAGGGAGAAGAAGCAGTGGGTTCAGGCTCAGGCAGGACTTACCCCACACCACAGAGCACAAAGACAGAGGAGGCCATATAACTTTCTAAGGTGGAAGTCCCAAGTTGCACCGGGGACCTGGTTAATACTCTGGACTGTACCTGTTACCCTGTCACCAGTAAAAGGTACTGAAACAACAATCCCTGTGTGTCTGTGTGCCTGTCTAACCGCCGCAATTCACTGCTGTGTCAGCAAAGACTTAACTACTACTCCCCTCATCCATCCCCGCTGCCCTGAGGTAAAGCTCCACCTGTGGGGAGCTGTACCACACTCTGCTGCACCCACCATCACCTCAGCGGCCGGCTGCAGCGCTGGTGTACCCGTTACCAGGTACCATAGGTGGCGTCACGTTAGCAATCCCCTTATTCCCCCACCATTCCCCGCCATTGAGGGTCCAGGGCACGGGACCGGGGATCGACCAGCCGTGATCCCCCCCATCAAAGCCGCCATCAGCCCCGGTACCCGAGTACCCCATACCCTGTCGACCGCCTCACTCATAACAAAAAATAAAGCAGAACTCCATCAGCACAAAGTAATGAACTTATGCAATTTTTATCTGAATTGCTAGCATATAAGTGTAGAAGAGGTGGCGTCACGCTGCTGACCCTCTGCAAAAATAAAAGTTTGATCTCTCAAAATAATAATAAAATAATAATAATAATAAAGTTAAAAAGATATATTAAAAGAAAATATATATATATATATAAAGCTCTCTTAAACGGATGTTGAAGTCCTTTACAACGTCCACTTCATCACCATACATCTAAAATATGTCCCTGTTAAACCTGACAGTAGTCAATATCTTGATGTAATAAATCGTTCATTACATCTACACTACTCATACACATAACCTCTCGATAACAGCTAGTCCACCTGACATACAAAAGTGTAAGGCCACGTGCACACATTGAGTATTTGATGAGTTTTTTACCTCAGGATTTGTAGCCAAAACCAGGAGTGGGTGATAAACACAGAAGTGGTGCAGGTGTTTCTACTAGACTTTTCCTCTGATTGCTCCACTCTGGGTTTTGTCTACAAATCCTGAGGTAAAAAACTCAGCAAATACTGAATGTGTGCACATGGCCTAAGGGCGGGAGGGCTTTAGACTTGACGCTTAAGACACTTGTCAATTGTAGAACATTTCTGAGAGTCTGTGTTTCTATGTCAGAGTAATTGAATAGATCATATCTCTCTCTCTGCCTGGCTCTAAGAATAATTTTGTATGACTCAGACCTAGCACATTATTTAATGGGATGCTTGGAGAAGTTAGTATGAGCAGACGGTGAGGTCATCCTCTAAATCACCCAAAATAGTGATCCTAATTGTAAATAGGGAATGTATCTGACAGCTACAGCATATATAATTGCAGTCTGAGGTTGTGTATCAAAGCTGTCTACTGCAAAACTAGGTCAACATTGTATTGTGGAAGCCATAAGACAAGCACTGCACCCAAAGGCTCTTTTTAGCCAAGAGATGTTTATGCTAATTATACTACATGCTCCACTTTATATAAGACAAGGCGGCACATCACCAACTGGAAATGGAATAATGTCTACTTAAAGGGGTTATCTCATGAAGACAACCTTCATTCATGTGCCCTATAAATGTGATCATCCTATAGGAGGAGGATACAAGTGTACACCAACACATCTATGTTGCAGAACAGAGGTCCCCAACCTTTATTACCTCGAGAACCACCATAATCTCTAAAGGCGAGAAATCTGACCGGCAATCAGTAGCCCCGTCACCATCGCCGTGAAATTGCCTCACAATTGCGGCGTGTAATTGGGGAATTTGGCTGTGATAAAACGGGTGTCGCCTGGTTCCAATTTCACAGCACTTCTCCAAAATCAGAAGCAATCATGAAGGCGACATTCCTTGCTTTTGGCGTGTGAACGGGCGATAGGAATGAAATCTGCGTCACCTACTGATTTCCCGGAGGCGTGCCACAGCGTGCTGGAGACCACGCCCCGTCAGCGATGATTGGTGGTGGCTACTGTGTTTCCATTGGCTGTCCATTTACACTACACAATGGCAATGGCGTCATGTATTAGCCAGCCTTCCTGCGCAGGCTGGTCAATCATAACGCTATTGCGTTGTCTAATCAGCGTGTTTGGGGTGCGGAATACACCAGTCTGTCACGCCTATGTTCTTGTGACGCTAACCATGTATGCCCACATTCCTTTGGGGATTGCGGCGTGCGAAGCAGCGAGGGAACTCCACCGGATTGGTTCCGCTGTTGGTGTGGTAAAGTCCGGGGCAACACATCGCCTTAGGTTGAGGGCGAAATTGCGGCGTGTAAAAGCGCCTTCGGCAATCTGAAGCAACCATGAAAAATGTGCACGTTAGATTGCCTCCTATCGCCGCCAAAAATAGCGGCGTGTAAAGGCACCCCAAGAGTTACGAGCCACACTCAAAGATGCCCCACCTTCCCAAGTAGTGACATCTAGCTCCCACCTCCTACACAGTAATGACACCTAGAAACCCCATTACTAGTATAATGACAACCTAAGCATTCCCACAGAAATCACACTGAGGCCGTATACTTGCATCCAGGGGTTCCCACCTTATGTTCATTATGTAATGGAGCACTCTCTGCACACTATCACATCCATATGACGCACCCCCTCTATCTGGGTCTTTCATCGTTCTGTCTCCAACTTGGCACTTAATGGGAATCTGTCACCAGGTTTTTGCTACCCCAACTATGTCTAAATTGTTCTGAAACCCATCAGACATATCTATATGGAAAAAACTCCAAACGATATATATCTCCTGCAAAACGGTGGAGTCGCAAATCTACAAACGTAAATAAAATTACGGTATACATTTTTAGATATTGATAAGATAAGATACGCTTTATCAATCCCAAGGGAAATGACAGTATCAAAGCAGCAGAACATAGACATGTATCACAGACAGTATGACAGTAGCAGAACATGGACATGTATCACAGTATCAGAGCAGCAGAACATGGACATGTATCACAGACAGTATGACAGTAGCAGAACATGGACATGTGTGGCGCCCCGCAACGAGTGCGTCACAGGAGGGTATTGCAGCCACAAATGCAGCCGCAATATTCTCCGACTCAGCAATGACCTGGTTAATTTAGAAATCCAACCCAGCATACATCACCTAGAATAGAGGGCCAATCCTAGGTCCTGGTGGGCGGAGTGCTAGGGTTGTGCAGCAGAACAGGCACATGGTCTAGAAGAGAAGAAGTCTAGAACCTGACGAGAGCAGACTAGAACTTGGAGAGGAGCGGGGGCTCCGCACCCCGTGCGGGCCCCTGGGCCGTCACCGGTCGGGTGTCAGCACCTGAGGCCTTAACCACCGGGATTGGGCATATCTACACGGGTTCCCAAAAGACTCCCGTGCCCACAACTCACAGCCGGTTCACTGGTACCGAAGCTGGCAGCAGTTCACCTCTGCTACGCGAACCAGAAGAGTGGAGGATCAGCTTTACAGGAGCACCCCACCAACAGCCAATTTCCAGTCGTCTAACCAGCGGTGTACCCACTGAGGGACCCAAGGCTCCCCAAAACATCCAGAACGTACAGCATGGATAGGGCATTGAAGCAGCCTCCCCGTACCCGATCTGGTATTCCTGGGCGACATTGGTAACCACTTAGCTAGAATGGAGGAGCACTACGGATTTCTAAGGGACACCATCACTGCTGAGTCCACCCGGTCTACTACTCAACCACTGTATACCATGTATTGCCTGCTGGTTACAGTAAAGACCGTTATAGAGACTGTCTGTGTCCGTGATTCCTTATGAACTGTCCGTCATTAACTAGAAGGTAACCGCAGCTGCCGCACAACATCTTGAGCAGCTCCAGCCCCCGGGGATCACCGCTCAGCCTGTGGGGAGCGTAACATCTTGCTGCTGTCCATCCCCCGGGGGTCCCGCAGCGTCGGTAGCCCTTACCGAACTACTCATAGGTGGCGTCACGAAGAAAACAAATTAAAACCCCTTTAATCTGTTCCCGTAAGACGTCTTCACTTTTGATCTGCACTACACCGGGCCCCACTACCGGCAGGCGCGGTCCACCCGTGACAAGGAAGGAGAAGAATCGCCTGTCTAAACCGGAGTCAGCCGGCCGCGGTGAGTCACATGCATCACAGTATCAGAGCAGCAGAACATAGACATTTATCACAGACAGTATGACAGTAGCAGAACATGGACATGTATCACAGTATTAGAGCAGCAGAACATGGACATGCATCACAGTATCACAGCAGCAGAACATAGACATGTATCACAGCAGCAGAACATAGACATGTATCACAGTATCACAGCAGCAGAACATGGACATGTATCACAGTATCACAGCAGCAGAACATAGACATGTATCACAGTATCACAGCAGTATCACAGCAGCAGAACATGGACATGAATTACAACATAACAGTAGACAATTGATGATACATGAATGTTCATGACTGGTCAGTACCATATATCATTAGACCATTAATAATACTCAAATAAATAAAGAAATAAAGAATTATCTACAGGCAAGTAGTATAGACATGTATCACAGTATCACAGCAGCAGAACATAGACATGTATCACAGTATCACACAGTGGCGGACCTAGAGCACAGAGGGCCCTGGTGCAGCCAAGTGCATTCCTGGGTGCTGGAGGGGCAGAGGAGAGGAGGGGGGGATCAGGCAAGGGAAGCAGGAAGCTTCCTGCTTCCCTTGCCTGACCCTCCTCTCCTCTGACATCGGGTTATGGGAGTCGGCTGGGAGCCCCTCTGCAGACTTGTGGGGCCCCCTAGCCGGTCGGGGCCCTGGTGCAGCTGAACCAGCTGCACCATGGTAGGTCCGCCCCTGGTATCACAGCAGCAGAACATAGACATGTATCACAGTATCACAGCAGCAGAACATGGATATGTATCACAGTATCACAGCAGCAGAACATAGACATGTATCACAGTATCACAACAGCAGAACATAGACATGTATCACAGTATCACAGCAGCAGAACATGGACATGAATTACAACATAACAGTAGACAATTGATGATACATGAATGTTCATGACTGGTCAGTACCATATATCATTAGACCATTAATAATACTCAAATAAATAAAGAAATAAAGAATTATCTACAGGCAAGTAGTATGATAATTGCCAAATGGATACATGTTTAGTAAAAAGAGCACAGAAATACATCAATGTATCCCATGTGTACAATAACCGCCCTGCAAACATTGTCTGCCTGGAACAGTGTGGAGTATATTGAACTCACAATAGTGGTAAAAGGAAAAAAAAAGTATAAAGGTACCGTCACACGCCTGGAGATCAGAAAGGCGATGTGTCGCCCCGGCGAAATCGCCGTGAAATTTCTTCCCGGTTGCAGCGATTGGGCGATTTTGCGGCGATAAATCGCCTCTCGCCTGACTGCTGAACAGTGCTTAGTAATCAGGCGCAATCGGCATTTCCCGTAGGCGTGCCTCAGCGTGCTGTAGTCCGCCCCGTCTGAGATGATTGGTGTGGGCTACTGTGTTCCCATTGGCTGTCAGTTGACACGGCGCCATATTTGAAGAGCTGTCCATTCAGCACCACACACATCTTCTGCTACACAACCGTCCGCAAACTCAGTGCAATTACGCCATTGAATAGCGCAAGCTATGTTGTCCGCGTGTATTATGTTGGGCTGTGTGGAGTATAGTGCCACACATGACAGCTCAGATGTTGGCCTACACATCGTAGATGGGTGCCATGGGCCACGCACTACAATCACATTGCGAGTGTGAATTTGTGACAAACTCCGATAGACAATGGCGTCATGTATTAGCCAACCTTCCAGAGCAGGCTGACCAATCGTAACGCTGTTGCATTGTCCAATGAGCGTGTATGGGGCGCGCTGTAAACCACTGTGGCACGCCTATCTCCTCGCTGCGCTGAACATGTACGCCCACATTGCCTTTGAGATTGTGGCGTGTGATGCGGCGATGGAATGAGGCAAGATTGGTTCCGCTGTAGGTGAGGCGATTTCCAGAGCGACACATCGCCTTAGCTTCATGGCGATATTGCGGCATGTGACACCGCCATTGGCGATCTGAGGCGGGCACGAAACACGTGAGCACACACATTATATCGCCACACATCGCCAGGTGAGATTGCTGGGTGTGACGGTACCTTAACAATACAGAGATTCCTGAGTAAGCCAAAAGACAGTTAGAATGTATAAATTAAAAAATCACCCATAATAATACATGTAAAATTAGGTAAAGGTAAATTTCTCCTGCACTCTAGTATGCGTTTCACCTAACCCCCCAAGGAAGCCTATTGTCCGGAAGTAAAACAAGTAGTTCTCAGTTTGTCCTGACAACAGAGGTGGTGCTAGAGAGCAGGTGTCAGGAGTTCTGATACGATCAACAGAAGTAGGGAAGCCTGATCTGAGCCTCTGACTAGGAGATCCTACACTGTCCCTTATTCCAGAGATACGCCTGATGGTGACGAGGTCTGGACCGCCAGCGTAGCCCTGATTCCTGAATAACACTGGTAAAAAAAACCCTCTTCCCCACCAGAGATAAGGGCCAGGACTGGGGAAAGAATCCCACACAAAAGAGACAAACGGAAAAACCAAAGCTCAAACTCACAGCACGTCCACAGCAGGAAAATATACAACGGTACATACACAGGGAGAAACAGGTTACAGGATGGAGATACACAAACAACAAGGGGAAATCCACCACACAACACAAAGCAGAACACTGGATAACAGTAACAAGACCGGTATCGCTGAAGCAACACAAGAGCTGTCATCGATATGGTAGCACTGTTCCACCATTACTTAAAGGGCAGAGGCATCTGCGATAGGGAGTCAGCCCCTTGTGACTCCTACAGCAAATCAGAAAACCAGCTGGGAATTAACTCCAATAACCAGTAAGCTTCAGTGGTGGGTAAAACCTAAAGGAGAATAAGGGTGTTATCCAACAGACAATAGCCAGAAATTATCTGGGAAAGGCTCAGATGGTTGTGAGAGTCACAACCACTATAAATCGCGTCCAACATGCAGATAGATAAAGGAATAGTATGCTTCTTGTGCTGCCATAGTTAGCAAAGAAAATCAAACTGATATGAAGAAAAATGATTTATTGTCAACGTGTTTCAAAGCGTACATGCTCCTTTTTCAGGACAAATCATATTTCCTATGATATTTAATATGATTTGCCCAGAAGTAGATGCAGATAAGATTCAAAATGTATCGACAATAAATAATTTTTTTCATATCACTTTTATTTTCTTGGCTAACTACAACAGTGCAAGAAACATCCTTTTCTTTCATCCTTTTCTTTCATCCTTTTCTTTCATCCTTTTCTTTCATCCTTTCCTTTCATCCTTTCCTTTCATCCTTTTCTTTCATCCTTTTCTTTCATCCTTTTCTTTCATCCTTTTCTCTTATCCTGAATTTACAATCTGTGGCGGGGGTGGGATTATACAGAGCGCAGGAATATGCCTGGCAGCAGGTTTACTAGTCCACTAGTGATAACCTACTTCTGATAAAACAGTGGGTTTGTTTTTCAAACGTGAAGTAAGCAGACGAACTCATGATACCGCTGGAATCAGGGTCTCTGCCTCTACATCATGTTGCTGTCAGATTACGTGGCAAAAAAATGCTGCCTGA
This sequence comes from Allobates femoralis, assembly GCA_033576535.1. Taxonomy (NCBI): domain Eukaryota; kingdom Metazoa; phylum Chordata; class Amphibia; order Anura; family Aromobatidae; genus Allobates; species Allobates femoralis. The sequence continues at coordinate 89,562,252 of JARQOC010000009.1, forward strand.
TTTTCTTTCATTTCTTAGTGCTACCACAACGCCAATATATGCACCTCCAGATATCCAGACTACTCACCAGTCCCATCTACAGACTTGCTCTTTATAGCCATTCACTAGACCTGATTCTAATACAACAAGGTGGAAGACAACCGGTAGCCACACATCATGGTCCCGCGAGCCACATGTTGCTCCAGAGCCACAGGTTGGGGATTATTGGTGAGCTGATGATATGCTTTCTTTGATTGTACTATTGGCAATATAGTGTTTTTGCACAGGAATAACATGGCTACCAATGAGCACTCACCCAGAGGGGTTGGTTTGATACTTCATATTCAATATTAGTCAAAAGGGAAATGTATTAAAAAAAAGATCTGGAAGCTTCACTTTACATTTCTGCTTTAGTACATACATATATTCTGCAAGAAACAATTGTTCTGAAGCATTTTGTACAGGAATGCTGCACTGGACTGGTCCTCTGTTCTACAGGGTGGGCCATTTATATGGATGCACCTAAATAAAATGGGAATGGTTGGTGATATCAACTTCCTGTTTGTGGCACATTAGTATATGGGAGGGGTGAAACTTTTCCAAATGGGTGGTGACCGTGGCGGCCATTTTGAAGTCGGCCATTTTGGATCCAACTTTATTTTTTCAATGGGAAGAGGGTCATGTGACACATCAAACTTATTGAGAATTTCATAACAAAAACAATGGTGTGCTTGGTTTTAATGAGACTTTATTGTTTCATGAGTTATTTACAAGTTTATGACCTGTTATAAAATGTGTTCAAAGTGCTGCCCATTGTGTTAGATTGTCAATGCAACCCTCTTCTGCCACTCTGGACACACTGATAGCAACACCGCAGAAGAAATGCTGCACAGGCTTCCAGTATCCATTGTTTCAGATACTGCACATCTCGTATCTTCACAGCATAGACAATTGCCTATAAGTCTTAAGGTACCATCACACGCGGCAATTTTACTAGCAATTTCACTGGCAATTTGCTGGTTGCAGTGAAATCATGGACACATTGTTCCATTTGTACACAGCAACAAGATAGAACAATGTGTCCATGATTTCACTGCAACCAGCAAATTGCCATTGAAATTGCCTAGCAAAATTGCCGCGTGTGATGGTACCTTAAGGCTAGGGTCAGATCGGGAGACCTTGGTGGCCATTCAACTGCCCATGACGACCAATCCACTTTCCAGGAAACTGTTCATGTAGGAATGCTCGGACCTGACACCCATAATGTGGTGGTGCACCACTAACGTTTCTTCATTAGTAACTGTTTGTCCGAGCATTCCTACATGAACAGTTCAGAATCAGTGTGACAAGAATGGGAGAAGAGGGTTGTATTGACAATCCAACACAATGGGCAGCACTTTGAACACATTTTATAAATGATCATAAACTCGTAAATAACTCATGAAAGAATAAAGTTACGTTAAAACCAAGCACACCGTTGTTTTTCTTATAAAATTCCCAATGGGTTTGATGTTTCACGTGACCCTCTTCCCATTGAAAAAAATAAAGTTGTATCCAAAATGGCCAACTTCAAAATGGCCGCCATGGTCACCACCCATCTGGAAAAGGTCTCCCCTTCCATGATATCACCAACCATTCCCATTTTATTTAGGTGCATCCATATAAATGGCCTACCCTGTAGATTGAAAACCAGGAGTACCACCATTCCTCCACTAACTGGACAGTACCACAGTGTGTTGGGTTATAATATACTATTCATATTAGTAGTAGTAATCGTAAACATATTTTTATTCTCTACCATAACTTCTGGGAGGCTTGCAAAAAATAAAAGGGAATACCACCTGGACTCCCAAAAGAATAGGGAAACCCACTGAGCCTTGCCCTAAAAGCACCCTGAGATCAGGGCTCCGGGTAGGCTTCCTGTAAGTGATATAGGGCAACTTCATCTTTATATGGAGCCTTGGTATTGAGAGGGGCTTTCAGGGGTGTCGAAAAGGTATGGCCTCCTAAATTAAAGGATGAACAAGATGTGCAAAACATTTTTACCTGTGGGAAATACGAGCCACAGCACAGAACCATCTGCATTACCACTTACAAAGGTTGGCCAGCATGATGGAGTCGCCTTGAATAAAAAGGCATTGAGGTACAGCCTCAATGACTTCTTAAGATACAAATGTTATTATGAACGTTAAATAAAAAAAACATACAAAAGATGTGAAAGATCAAAGAAATACATCACAAATGTATGCAATTAGGAAGAAGTACAATATATAAATGAGAAAAAATCATTAAAATCCTATATTATATTCTACATCCCCTTGACAAAGCATAAAGCGAAACACTAATTTGAAAAGGTAATTCTTTCAATGCAAACAGTTAAACAATAGCAATATAATTGAGATTATAACATCTAGATGACAAACTAAGGAAGATATAGAAAATTCCACTGGTTTGAACTGGAAGTTAACCAACCACAGGATTGCTGGCCATGCTGTGACAAGCCATTCTCTTTATGCTTTGTGAAGGATATAGGATTTTACAGGCTTATTGGTATTTATTTATTGTAATATTCCCTATGAGTATACTTCATTATTGCAGTCCATAAATCAATGATGTATTAATTAGATTTTTCAATGACTTTTAATGGTTTTTAGAAGCTTTTAATAAAAATGTGTATTTTAGCCTATTAACCTGTTATATACTGTAGATTAGTTTTGATTTATTCATCCTCAAAATAGCTGTCCAATAGTTTGGGCAGATTCCCTTTAATAACACATTGCAGGGGCCAGGATGGAGGACATTATAAAAGAAAGGAGGCCATGATGGAGGACATTATTATAGGAATGGGGTTAGGATAGAGGACAATTATAGGAAAGGGGTCAGGATTGAGGACATTAATATATAAAGGGGGCAAGGATGAAGGACATTATTAAAGGATGGGGGGCCAGGATGGAGGACATTATAACAGAAAGGAGGCCAGGATGGAGGACATTATTACAAGAAGAGGGTCAGGATGGAGGACAATTATAGGAAGGGGGTCAAGATTGAGGACATTAATACAGAAAGGGGGCAAGGATGAAGGATATTATTAAAGGGCGGGGGGCCATGATGGAAGACATTATTGCAGGAAGGGAGCCAGGAAGTTACCCAATCGCAGGATTGCTGGCTGGATTTTACTAGCTTATTGGTATTCATTTATTATAATATCCCTATAAATATACCCCTGTATTGCAGTACAAAAATCTGTGATATGTTTGTTAGATTTTTCAATAACCTTTAATGGTGTTTAGAAATAGATATTTAGATATAATTTTGTATTTTAGCCTATTAAACTGTTGTATAGATTAGTTTTGATTTATTCATCCTCAAAATAGCTGTCCAATAGTTCGGACAGATTCCCTTTAATAACACACTGCACTATCAGATGTTTATTAAAAGAAGGAATCAGATTAGAGAAAATTATTACAAGAAAGGGTCCAGGATAGAGGACATTATTACTGGAAAGGGCCAGAAGGAGGACATTATTACATAAGGTAGCTAGTATGTAGGACATTTTTGCAGGAAAGGGGCCAGGGTAGGGGATAATATTACAGCAAGGGATCCAGGATGGAGGACATTATTACAAGAAGGGGCTAGGATGGAGGACACTTTTAAAGAAAGGGGGCAACGGTGAGGGATAATATTACAGGAGGGGGCCAGTATGTATGACATTTTTACAGGAAAGGGGCCAGGGTAGGGGATAATATTACAGGAAGGGGGCCAGGATGGAGGACATTTTTACAGGAAGGGGGCCAGGATGGAGGACATTTTAACATGAAGGGGCTAAGATTGAGGACATTTTTACAGGAAGGGGGCAAGGGTGATGGACAATATTACAGGGAGGGTCTAGGATGGAGGACATTATTACAGAAAGAGGGCCAGGATGGAGGACATTATTACAGGAAAGGGGCCCAGGATATGGAACATTATTACAGGAAGAAGGACAGGATGGAGGACATTATTACAGGAAGGGAACCGGGATGGGGAACATTATTAAAGGAAAGGGCCCAGAACAGGAGATAGCTATTTTCAGGGGGCTCGGATCCTTCAATCGAGTATTTGGTGGTCTAACATTTGTTAGCGATAGGTGATGTATGTTTGTTTTTTTTTGGTAAAGTTTTGCCGACAGTTCAAGCTATGTTCACATTATCTCATAGAAACAATCTAGAGTTCTATGACGATTTATAGAACTGGACCAGGTACATAATGCTTGGGGCAGTTACTGGAAATAGGATTTGTTTCATTTCAGTAAGTGCTTTTTATGAAATAATTGTAAGTATGAGTTATAATAGTATATGGGTAACAGTGCAATAATATTAGTAGCACAGCAATAGCAAAAACTGGAGCTTAGCAAATACGGTATAGGAGCGTTATGTGACAGATGTATGACTGTAATAAATGAGAGCTGCAGTACAGAACCATGTTGTATACACAACATTTCCATATAGACGTCTCCAAATGCAGATAAATCCAAAATATGGCAATCCATCTGTTTCCGAGACCGCCAAGCTGTTAGTTGATTCCTCCCTGCAGCATAGAAAGTCTTATTAGGGTAAATGCCATCATCAATAAGTGCCATAGTGCCAGCTATAAAAGAGACCTATCGGCTGTATAATAGGTACGTTTTTAACACAGCATGAGACAACGAACACTCGGAAAATACCGAAAATCAAAACCTTAAAAAGATCTGCGGCAGTATATTCAAATAAGTAAATGAAAAAGTCTTTTTCAGCTCACCTGTCCTCTCTGTGCATGTCTGCCATCCCAGGAGGATACAATCAGTAGTAAAGAATCCAGCACCATTTTTGGAATTGAACCTCTCCAAAAATCAAAAGGTATTTAACACCAAAACTTGGAGGTTTTTTCAGGTGTTTTTGGAAAAGAAATGGTATAGAAACTCTCCAAAAATATAAAACTCCTCTAAGGCCGGCTTCACACCGCGGTGTGATCAGGTTCGGGGCTGTCCGATGTGAATCTGACAGCCCCTTATGCCCTCCGGTCTGGTTTGCAGCCGGAATCCTCAATTGCAGCCACAGCTGTTGCAATTTCAAGGTCGGGGAGCTAGCCGCGTTCCTGAAATCTGTGCAGGGGACAGCTGGTGGTGATGAAGTTTAGCAGCGCACGCTGCTAAACTTTAGCTGCCAGTGTGCAATTCCTGGATCCTCCCGGATCTGGGGCACTCCGGCGCCATAGACTCCCATGTTAGGGAGCGCCGGATCGCCTCGGATCCGGGAGGATCGATTTGGGCAGATTTTTCGCCCCAGACACAAAAATGTTGCAAGCAACGTTTTTGTGTCCGGGAGGAAAATCCGAATTCACCCAGATCCTCCCGGACAGATGGAAACCGGAAGGCAGATAGCTGCCATCCAGCTCCATCCGGCCCCATAGGGCTGTATTATGGCAAAATTGGGTCCGGGCCTCTTAGATTCACATCGGACAGCCCCGGATCTGATGCTGCCATGGTGTGAAGCTGGCCTAAGGGTTTCTGCTTCATTTCCGCTCCAAAAACTGAGCAAAAAGACTAAGTGAGCACGTACTCTTGAGTTTTTAAAAACTTAGCAAAAAAACTCTATGCAAACATAAGCTTAGGATGTGGAGACTGACTGGGCGTTCTCCTGGTCTCCGTTTCCCCTCCTGGCTT